>VDFB02003749.1:0-46912 GCA_007258455.2 Sequoia sempervirens | reverse complement strand
TTTAATTCTTTCTCAATATGTCAGATGCTTGACATCTGATCTGGGTTGAAAACTACCATGGACCTCATAATAACACTTGGAAATTGAATTTTTCACTCAAATCTTGCAACACCATAGTCCTAGGACAAATATACCCTTACAGGAGGAGATGTTCTTAATGATTTGTGAAAGATTCAGAGGATCTAATGAAGGTTACTTACTTTGCACCTTGTTTTCAAGACTTTCCACAACCTTTATTGACCAAGGACATGAAACAAAGAGTTTAGGACAAAATCACCCAATCAGAAAGCTTGAAAATACCTAAACCACTTCTCTCCTAGTGAGCAAGGTATGCTTCAAATAACAACCGACCATTCCAAGATGGAAAGAAATAGATAAACCCCAAAGAACAAAACAAAACAGAAACCATAGAACAAGGGAAACAGAAAGACAAAAAGGAAAGACAAACAAACAACAAATTATTTACAAACAATGAGCAAATTATTCACACAAAGAGCAGCAAATTATTCACATAAAGAACAGAGCTATTTACACACAGACACTATTTACAAGCAGAAATTATTTATACAAATGCATCACCCAGTAAAATGCCAACTTCATGATTCAAAATAGTGTTTAAGAAACTATCCATTAACAGGTAATGGGACAGGTTCTCTAGTTAGAGTACTCAATCTGAAAGCGTTTTCTCCTAGGATCTCAACAATCTGATAGGGACCTAGCCAGATTTTATCAAATTTCTGGTGACTGCCCCTCTTTTCGTTAGCCTTGTCCCAAAGCAACACAAGGTCTAATATCCTAAAAGTTTTAATTTTAACCCTTTTGTCAAACCAACGTTTGACAACAACCTGGTGCCTAGAGAATTGCTGCAAGGCGGCATCTCTCTGTTCTTCTAATTTTAACAAAGCAGCTAGTCTCACCTCTATCCTATTGTCACTAGAGTAGAATTTCTGCATGAACTCAAGGATAAGTATTTGCAGATGGATAGGAAAGACAGGCTCTTGGCCATATACCATCTTAAAGGGTGAGGTGTTTAAAGCAACCTTAATCCTAGTCCTATCTGCCCATAATGCGAATCTCAGGTGGGTATGCCAATCTCCAGGGTTATGCTCTAACAATTTCTTAATTACCCCTAAGAGATTCTTGTTGGTTGACTCTGCAGCTCCATTGCCTTGTGGGTAATAATTTGAAGAATACTTTAAGACAATCTTGTGATCATATGCCTAGGAAATAAACTCAGCAGAAGAAAAAGAAGAGCCGTTGTCACATACCAGAGCGAAGGGTACCCCAAACCTTGTAATGATGCACTCGGTGAGGAACTTGATCACTACCTTTGTGGTGTTATTCTTACAGGGTATAGCCTCTGTCCATCTTGTGTAATAATCAGTAGTAGTCAAGATAAACTTGTGTCCTGCAGAAGAATTTAGGTTAATCACCCCAATAAAATCCAGTGCCCACTGGGCAAAAGGCCTTACCTCGTAGACGGGCTATAATGGCATAGCTGCATGGCGTTCCCTTGGTGCAGAAATCTGACAAGTGTGACATGTCCTCACATGTCGATGGGCATCTTTGAATACATAGGGCCAATAATAACCAGACCTAAGGATCTGGTGTGCCAAAGAATCTGTAGAGCCATTACTCATGCCATGTTTCCTATGAAACTCAGAGATCACATGTTTAGCCTCTTGATGATCAAGGCATCTCAGGTATACTCCTTCAAAATTCCTCCTGTATAGCAATCCTCCTTTGATCATATAATGAGAGCTCTTCATTCTTAGCGCTCTCCTTTGGGTTGCATTCATCCCTTCTGAACATCAATTGTTCAACATATAGTAAACTATATCAGCATACCATGGGTCATTAGAGAAAGTCTGGGTCGTGTATTGCTGACAGATGATGTTGTCGCCAACATTCTCCATGGACTTGGATAAACCTATGCCCTGACTAGCTTCATAGCATGTATCTCCAGGTCGAATTCTTACAGGATGGCCATCCATTTGCCTCTCCTTTCTCCTAGCTCACTTTGCATGAGTAGGGACTTCACAGCCGCGTCAGGAACTACAACGACGACTTGGCTTCGAAGGATGTAATGCCAGAACTTCTTGACGGCCTGAACCAACGTCAAGGCTTACTTCTCAAGAGGTGGGTATTTGATTTACGCATTTTTGAATAGAGAACTCATGAAAGCAATCGGTCTCTCCCATGCCTCTTCTTTTCGCTGAGTTAAACAGTCGCGCATGAATGCTCAGAGGCAAAAGAGTAAATGTAGAATGGCCTGAGGTAGTCAAGGCTGGTAAGGACTGACGCTTCTGAGATGGATCATTTGACTTGTGAGAACGTGGCCTTTGCTTCCTCAGTCCACTCTATCTTGGCGTCTTTCCTGATCATCTCATTCAATGGTTTCACGATTTCAGTAAAGCCCATGATGAACTTTCTCACGAAGTTGATTTTCCCAAAGAAAGATCTTAGCTCTTTCTTGCTCCCTGGCCTGGCGATCTTCAGAATGGATTTGACTCGATCTGGATCGATTGAAATCTCTCTTTCATAAATTATGTGCCCCAACAGCTTCCCTTCAAAAACTTCGAACACGCATTTGTTGGGATTCAGGGAGACGCCATATTGGATGCATCTCTCGAGCACTTTGGCTAAGTCTGCAGCATGATTCAATCGATCTTTGGAGAATACCGTCAGGTTATCCATGTAAACAATAATGCACTTACCAATTAGGTCCTTGAATGCTATGTCCATGGCGCATTGAAAAGTCGCTCCAGTATTTATCAGACTGAATGGCATCCTCCTATATGCAAAAGTTCCCCATTTTGTAGTGAAGGTTGTTTTCATTATGTCTTCACAGTCGACCATCACCTGATTATATCTAGAGTAACCATCTAGGAATGATATCATTTGAGATCCGTTGACAGTCTGCAGAACTTCATCCAGAGAAGTGGATAATTATCCTTTTCTGAGGCTCTATTCAAATTTTTGAAGTCGACACACAGCCTGATCTCCCCGTTCTTCTTACGAACTAGGACTAAGTTAGCCACCCAGGTTGAATGGCATACAGGGAAAATTATCCTTGCTGAGAGTAATTTATGAACTTCTTTATAGATCAATGGTTCAATCAGGGCATTGACAAGGCACTGCTTCTGTCGGAAGGGTTTAGCTTCGGGCTTCAAGGGAATAGTGTGAGTCATAACAGAGGCCTCAAATGTCTTTAAGTCTTCATATCCCCAAGCGATTGCTGAAATATCCTTCTTAAGTGTCGTCAATATGTCTTTTCTGATTGCTTCAGGGTAGGCTTTCCCTATGTAGACATTCCTTTCAGGACTAGAATTAGCTAAGTTAACTATCTCATATTCGCCTCCCTTTTCTTCAGCTGATATCTTCTCTCGAGCCCTTGAGTCTGAATCAAAAATCCTTTCCAAGGCCACCATTCCCTTGGGAATGTTATTATTCTTTAAGTTAAGAACTCCTTCTGTATCACATCCCTTAGGGTTCCAATCCCCTTGATCTCTGTTGAACTCATCAATAATTTTCCCCTCAAAAACATCTGAGCTTGTTAAGAAAGCAAGAATATGTCAGTCGTCATCAAAGACTTGAATATTTGTGATATTATCAGGAACTACAGGGGTGTAAATTAATTCCACTGATAATTTCTTGAGCCTGGAGCCTTGCATAGGTTCCAGGGTACTTGCAGCAACAGCCAATGAATTAGCTACCTGATTTTCTTCTCTAGGGATTAGGCTAATCCCAAAGGCATCAAAGTCTTCTATTAGGTTCCACACCCGATTCCTGTAAGTTGCCAGCCTTTTGTTGTGACATGTGTATTGGTTGCGAACCTGCTTGACCACTATTTTTGAATCTCCCTTGACCATCAAGGCTGTAACTTTCTTCTTGCGTGCAAACATCAATCCTTGCGCCAAAGCTTCATACTCTGCAATGTTGTTAGTACACCCGAATTGCAACCTATAAGAAGCAAAGAAAGTTTTCCCTTTCGGGCTGGTTAGTTCAATCCCAACACCACAACCTGGTTTAGATTTAGATCCATCAAAGGTGAGGGTCCATAGCTGATCACAAGTTGGGGTTGATCCTTTTGAAGTTTTTGTGGGCATTTTGATAGAATGAGCCATAGGCAGGGCTGTTTGATCTTCTACATCAGATACAGGGAAAAAGTGTTTTGTAGTTTCTTTAGGTATACCTTCCGATGTTGGCTCAGTTGTGTCATCTGACATGTGGCTATCCTTTTGAGAGTCACTTGTTTCTTTGGATGACCCCTTGGTTTTTTGTACACTTGTAAATATAGGAATGTCGGGCAAGCCTTGGGGCTATTCCACATGAGTATGTTGGTCAAGACATGTGATTGAGGCCAGTTCAATTTGGGGAGAAATTTCTTTTCGAAGTGTCCTATCCTTGGTTAGTATTGTTGCTTCCTTGGCTTCAAATGAGAAGCGGTCTACAATGGTCTCAAGGTGGCTTGTGCTAGCTTCCTCAGCTTTGGAAACATGATTTAAAATGTCAATGCAGGGTTCGCAAGTCAGTTCAGAATGACTTTGGTAGTGTACCCTGCACCAATTAGGGAGCACGAGACTTTGCAGATCTACACCTTCTCCCAAGACTAGCTGATCTTGTTGCAATTTATTGATCAATGCTTGGTGATTTTCATCAATCATAAGATCAAGAGACTTTAGTATTGGCAGTTCTTTAGGATCTAGGACATAAAAGGTTAAAATTTCTTCTCTTTTGTACACCCCTATCTTGGTTTCGAAATAGGCTACCTCATTGGGGTAGTCATATTCAGTGATGACATGCTTGAGGCGGGGCTCACTTTCAATCCTAATTTGTGTGGGAATCCCTCTCCATGGCAACCACATATGTGAAAAGTCAAGGGAAAGATATCCCCCTATACCTTTCATCAGATCTCTACTTAACAGCATACCATAGGTCTCAGGAATGTCTACTACTTGAATGTCTATGTTGGTTTGAATCCTAGGGTCTGACCCTACTTGGACATGTATGTTTTTCAATTCTCCAACTACGTTAACCTCCATCTTGTCAAGTTGGATGACCTTCTTGTTAGTTTGGACAAGGTCCAATCCTAATTTCTTGCATATAGAATATGGCATGACATTGCCTGAAGCCCCTGAATCCAACAAACAATTATGTAGATTCTTCCCACAAATTCTTAAACTCAGGAGAAATGGTGGGGTACCTACCTTATTTCTGTACAAGGCTGAATTCATATCTGCAGTAGGTGCAACTTTGCTTTTTTCCTTTTGATCTATCAACTTGCTCCAAAGCTTTCAGCACTATCTCCCTTTGAGCAAGGCACCACTTTAAGATGTCAAAGAATGACAAAGAAGTTTTTTGTCTCTGCATCTCAGAAATAACATCAAATTCTAGATTATAACTTGGATTACTTTTGAAAATGGCAGAGGAATTACCCTTATTATGGAAGTCAGGCGGGCCTTTTGGTGGAGGAGGATTATTATCAGCACCTTGATTTGGAGGCACCATGTGATTAGGTGGTGCAGACGTAGTAAGTGGACCCTTATTCTAATTTCTCAGGAAGTGTCCTCCTTTGGTCTGAAAGGCTTGGGCATCATATCAATCTTCCTTTGGTTCATTCTCCTCTTACCTTGGGAATAGAGGCTTCTCCTCAAAGAGGTCATAAGCCATTGCAGTATCCACTGAATCACCTCCTTTGTTTGAATTCTCCTGGAATGTGTGGGCATCTTTGTGTGCCATCTTGACAACCTTCTCCATCTGAGGGCAGTTTACCTCATAATGGGTTGCAGTATCATGCAGCCTACACCAATTAGTCATGAAGTTGAGGTCAGCCATGTTTGTAGTATGTGTTCTCTCCTCACTTGCTTGATAGTTATGAGAAAATCCCCCATTATTGGGCCATGTGTTCCATTTTTTGTTGTTGTTTGGCCTTTGATTATACCCTCTATTATGATTCTGATATCCCTGGTTAGAGGAATTTTGGCCTTGATAACCCCTTTGGTTGTAATTGTTGTTATTCTGATAAGTACCCTGATTGTTGCTATTTTGATTGGGATAATTACCTTGGCTTTGAACAGGGTTCAATTGAAGCTAAGCCATGTCATTTGTAACCCGAGACAGTGTTTTCTTCAAGGTTTCTACCTCATTTGTAAGCTAGACTATCTTCTCACTTTCCACATTCTTAGCAGCAGGTGGCTAACCACTATGATTTGGTGTTCCAATTTGGTTCTAATGACCATGGGAACTTTGAGGAAGCTGTGATTGTTGAAAAAGATCAAAAGTTCCAGTAGCAAAGAATGGGACAGGAGGCTGAGTTTGCAATTCAGATATAGGCCCATAGTGGGAAGGAGACATTCCTGGGATAGTATTGAATAGAGGAGTTGGGCTATGCATCTGATATCCTATTGAAGGGAAACCTCCTCCTAGGCCTCCTTGTTGAGAACTGATTTGTTGTTGCAACTTGATAGCTAGGTGATAAACTTTGGATAGAGAATCAATATCAGTTGGTTGATAAGTTCTTTGCAAGAACAATCCAAGCAAGGGGTCTATAACTCTAAAGTAAGCTTGGATGGCACTATTCTCAGTAACTAGGTAGGGATCTTGCAATCTCCTATACATTCGTTGGAACCTGGTATTGAATAAAGGCAAGGGTTCACCTGGTTCCTTTCTGATGGTAGCGAATTGGTGATATAAAAGAGCTGGATCCACATAGATTCTGAACTGATTAATGAAAGTATTTTCCAGGTGTGTTTAGGTCAGAATAGAACCTCGAGGGAGATTAAGGTACCAATTGTAGGCCATATCCCCTAAGGAATAAGGAAACAACCTACATACTACATCATGGTGGGCTATCTGAGCTCTAGTACAAGCATCCTTAAAAGCTTGTATGTGCTCTTCAACACTCCTCGATTCACCATGAATGTACTTAGGACATAATTTCTCAGGGTTCTTAGGCATGTCATGAAAACCTCTAAGAATAGTCTCCAATGGAGAAGGATTATTCTAAAAGAATGCCATTGGTGGTGGTGGTGGTGGTGGTGGTTGAGCTAGCTATTGTATGGGATGAACTAGCTGTGATGGCAGTTGAGATGGATTAGATGGTGGATTGATGGGTACCCAGTGGGGTATTGGTGAAAAGCCAGGTGGAGTGAGCGGAGCTGACAAGGGTGGTATGATGGTTGAGCCAGGCTTATGACTCTTGTGTCTTGTTGGGGTGTTGAGTTCTATCAAGGGTGATGGATTTTCAGCCGACTGAAGAACTCTATGGGACCTTTCTGAAGAGGAAAACCCAGCTTTATCCAGTTTTCCCTTCTAGGCCCTCCTAGCGCTAGTTCCTGTTGACGGTGCTTTTGACAAAGCAACATGCAAACAGAATATTGCTACTCTGTTTCTCCTGAAAGAGAAAGATGATCACATGGATATCTTAGCTCCTAAGGTCTATGTAGTTGGTTCTCAACTATGCTGATGTTGCTCAATTGGTCAATGTAACTGTAATATTCAAGGGCCTGCTGATGTGGGCTTTTGGATTGTTCTAAGATCAAGCATGAAATAAAACCTAATCTAACTGGGGTTTTAAGGAAACATAAAAAGATAGATCAGAGCTTTGGGATAGAGAAGAATGATACTTCATCCAAATTAACCAGATTTATTACCCTTCAAGGATTCCCTAACATAAAACTGCATAACGAAATAAACTTGTGATTGACACACAGTCTCATTCCTTCACAATGCAAATTTCAATAACAGATTTTAAGTTACCATTTAAACAAAACATAAAATAACATTTCATTCCTTGAAGACTTCACAAATAAAATGATTAATTCAAGAGAAACACCATTATGAAACACAACATGAAATAGATTTTAATCTGGTTGCTTCTACTGTTGGTGAAACAGATAAGCAACATTTACAAAGCTGGCACAATCACTAGTGTACAGATAATCTGTGATTTCAAATTGTTTCCATTTACACTAAGGAAACTGAAAGGTACATTAGTCTATTCTAAATCTAAATCTAAATCCTAACCAAGAAGACAGAAGAAACTCCTATTACAAAGAATCAGGAGGCAACTCTATCTCCTTCTGTTAACTTCCTAATTCCTAGATTTTCTTCTAACTGTTTGTTCTAACTCTAACTGTCTAACCTTAGAAATTCTCTAAAAGTCCTAACTCTGAATTTCTAACCCTTACAAAGAGGCAAGAATGCCATTATATACAAAATATCGAAAGAATGTGTTGTCCCCGTATTAGGGTTTTCAAAAATATATGCTCACTACAAGAGGGTCGGCTCTTAGATCTTTCTAAGGAGGGTCAAAGCGGTATTCAATGTGAAGCCCTGATGTCCATGCTGATGAAGGATTTCTATCCTCAAGAGAAGCCTTTTTAGATCTTTTTGGCAGTTGCAGCATTAACTCTTATGTCTTTGTGTCCACCTTCGAACTCTGTTGGGGTTGCATTGAATGCACAAAATATCTCCATCAATACTGATCTACCTCCTTGCCAGTAATCACTACAGCTGTCCCTATGAGTCACAGTTTCTCCTTCCCTTCGGCTTCCTTTATGTTTTGGACTTCTCTATACGTTGACCGTCCTCTGGAAGCACCATCGGGCCTCCTTGCAGATCTAAACACCGTCGCCCGAGCTGATCCATCGTCATCTGTTCTCAGAAGGAATCCATCTTGCTTGCATTATATTAGTCTTTTCCACAGGGGCGGTCAATCGGTCAATGGCCCATCCCAGCTCCTTCTAATTGGTCGGGCATATTGCCAAGCGAGCTCCTCTGGTGGTCAAAGGTGGTCTGATCAGCATCGCATGTTGGTGAGACACTTATCGTGTCTCTCTAATGTGATTTCATCTCATAACAGTTATCGGCATAGCGTGGACCAGTCGATGAGACCCTTCGTCAAGCTTCAGAAGTCACATCGAGCTCAATCTTATGTCAGGAAGACAATCCTGTTTCAGGGAAACCTCGTGACGAGCTTTTGTTTTCTTACCGAGCCCACTTTGTTGTTCACCAGACTCCTTACTATCGGCCAGAGGCTACGGCGAGTTATCCTTGGTTATACCGATGCCTCCTTCACTGGGAAAATCCATCGTTGTTGATGATACTTTCAATGAACTCCCTTTTCATTCTCATCGAGCCCACTTTGTATCGGGAAGACCCTATCAAGTCGGTAGGATGTCATGCCGAGCTCAGGATCTTACATCGAGCTCATCCTGCATCGGCAAGAGTTCCTCAATCTCGAGGAGACCTTTCGTCGAACCCCTTTATGCTTCTGGAGTCTCCTCGATTTCCTTTATTTCGATGTGACCTTCATGAGTCGGTGAGACATTACACCCAGTCCTATAGCCTTCGACGATTTTATTTCATTTCAGCCAGACCCTGTTGAATCGGCAAGAGATTATGCCGATATTACTTCACGTCGGCGAGACCTTTCCTCTTCGCCGAGACCTTATATCGAGGTATTCTTCTTTTGCCGAGTTGTTCACTAGTCGGTAGGACATTTCGAGGTCGGGGATGTTGAAAAATGAGGTGTTTTCTTAGCTTAATATTCTGTAAAACTTTAATATTGCTATTCTAAGTAAGTATTTTCTTTGTTACATATATTCTTTGTGGGTGATTATCTTGATTAATCCATTTTACTGTTGTAGAATGTAGAGAGAATTATTTAGAAGAACTAGACAGGATAATAGAAGGATCACACAAGATATACCGTGGAGAAACCCTTTCGGGAAAAAACCCCAAGAATTATTTTATTATTCAAACTCTGAATTACAATAGCTCCAATTCTTGCTTGAGAATGCTTCTTCTGACTTTACCAATCTTCTTCACACCTGCAATAACAATTACCAAAACTCTATTCAACTTGAATGAGATATATAGACAATATGCAACCTTGTAATCTCCAAATGGTGATAATTACAATGCACAAGCTCAAGCCCTTGAAAAGGTACGCCATATTGCTTCAAGTTGAGTTCTACCATGAAGACCAAAGCTTAGAACATGTGCTTTACCCATTTGGGCATCCCAAACTAAAGCTACAACTCATCCTCACTTCGGTGATAATTACAAAGCTCTTCCTCAAAGATGGTGCCCAAAAGAGGGTCCCACTTAACAGAGCCTTCAAAAATATCTTATCATGCATTGGAGTTAATTCCAAGAAAGCATCTTAGGTGCCCAAGTTGGCTCCAAGTGATTTCTAGTTAACTGAAACATTTACTCAACACCATTCCCAAAGAACGGTCATCCCTTGTTAACTGGAGGTAGTCCCTCAAGTATCTGTCATACAACTCAATGTTATTAGCCATGCATTACAAGTTAACCGAAGCTAACTACATGCAACTCAAAATAACCAACATGCATGCAAATCAAGATAACCGGAATCAATCGAATCGAATCGATTCAATCCCCTAACTTAACTTAACTTTAACCAACTTCAAGCATGCAAACATCAAATCCTAACTCCTAGAATCTTTACATACATTCAAAAGTGTTAACTGTTACTCAGATAGTTAATCAACACAAGGTGAGTTTCACTCTACCATGTGAGTGTCCCATGTGTCCCTATTATTTAGGAACTCACTATGGACACCCTCACGCTTCTTACATTTAGAATTAATTACAAATGTCAATAATCATGATTATTTCATCAAATATTAATCTCACAATAATCTTAGTGTTGTTGAACACATTCCAAGAAACAAGGAGATACATGAAATAATTAATGTTTAGGATTTGCAATTTAATGGCAACCTATTTCCAACATTCTCCCACTTGACATTATACATTGCAATTATTCTAAACAAGGAATAATAAAACAAGTACAAGACTCAAGGCCAATGGCCTTCTTGCACCAACTAATCAATCCATGCTAACTTCAAATGCAACCTGCATAATCATGAAGCTTCCTAAGCAAATGATTAAAAACCAAGAGAACTTATTCCAGATGGTTTCATAAGATAATCTGACATTAATTAAAGTGTTAACTTTCTCACTAATACCTTCCCATTATCAACCAAACCATTACCTTCCCAAGCCTCTCAGAACCAAACCACCTCTTTAGAGGCATGCTAAACCACCCAAAGTGTTGAATTCACATTCAACCAAGGTGTAGGCTCCTCGGTCTTTTTGTTGAAAAACTTTTCTTACAAGTAACCATTCCAAAAAATGTTTCTTACCATAAGAGAACTCCAGCCTCACCTATTTCTCCAAGTATCCATGAGGACCTGTAACCAACCAATCCATGCCAAACTCCAAATGCAACACAACACTTTCATGAAGTAATCAAGCAAATGATTAATGTACCCAAAACTTAAGAGAACTACACAAGATCATTGTCAAAGCTCCAATCATGAATCAGGAACATAAACATGACATCCATGATCTAACCATCTCCTCTTAGGAGATCACATGCATCATAACATACTTATACATCCTAGTCTCAAGAGAACCATGTAATATGCCAAAACTCTAATCTAGAGTCAAGAGTTAAACCATGACATAATAACAACCATCTAAACCAAGAATGAACCATATCCCCAATCACATGAAGATAACCTTACCAATGATGCATCCAAGTCACCGCCAATAACTCCCATTGAACGTGGGATACCGAGTCACTACATGGCATCGTGACTACCATCATCTCTACTTAAGATTACTCAAACATGAAGCAAAGAGTATCACTAAACAATATTAGCTGAAATAACCAATGCATCATTACTAACATCTCAGGACTCCTCAGAGAAGAATCAAAACTCTTTCTTGTTCTTACAATCCTTCTTCACATGTCCCGGTTTCCCACAGTTCCAACACTTTACCTTACTTCCGTCCTTCTGACTTACCCTTCCCTTCCTTGTTTCCCTTAGGATCCTTTTTCTTAGGCCTACCTTTTACAAACAAGGCATCTTGGATTTCCTCCTTAGATTTCCTCCTCATCTCCTCTGACAGGAGAGTAGGAATAATGTTGTCCATCTTTGGATCTGCACCATTTCCACTAATTGCAACAATTAGATTTTCCCAAGAATTTGGTAACGAACAAAGTAATAAAATGCACTTATCCTCATCCTCTAGCTTTACATCTACAGATGCTAACTGACTGAGAATTAAATTGAAAGCATTTAAATGTTGTGCTACTGAATCACCATCTTTCATTTTCAATGAATATAATTTCCTTTTAGATACAACTTATTAGTGAGACTCTTAGTTTGATAAATATCCCCTATTCTTTTCCATAATTTATATGCACTAGTTTCCATTGAAACATTCAAAAGAACAACATCAGCAAGACATAACCTTATTGTTCCTCTTGCCTTCTTATCTAACTTAGCCCAATCTTCATCTGAAATAGTTGTAGGTGTCTTTGTCTCATTATTAACCGCTAACCACTGATCTCTTTCTTCAAGAAGATCTTCCATTTTTAATTTCCACATTTCATAGTTAGAACCATTGAACCTTTCAATCTCTAACCTTGAATTCATTGTAACAAAACTTAATTCCAAAATCAGCAAATAACAAAAATAATAAGAGCTCCCAACTAAGCTAAAAACCTCCAATCTTTTAAGAGAAAGGCCCCAATACTCTACCCAACCTCAGCTCTAATACCAAATGTTGAAAAATGAGGTGTTTTCTTTAGCTTAATACTCTGTAAAACTTTAATATTGTTGATCTAAGTAAGTATTTCTTTGTTACATATATTCTTTGTGGGTGATTATCTTGATTAATCCATTTTACTGTAGAATGTAGAGAGAATTATTTAGAAGAACTAGACAGGATAATAGAAGGATCACACAAGATATACCGTGGAGAAACCCTTTCGGGAAAAAACCACCAAGAATTATTCTATTATTCAACTCTGAATTACAATAGCTCCAATTCTTGCTTGAGAATGCTTCTTCTATCTTTACCAATCTTCTTCACACCGTAATAACAATTACCAAAACTTATTCAACTTGAATGAGATATAAAGGCAATATGCAACCTTGTAATCTCCAAATGGTGATAATTACAATGCATAAGCTCAAGCCCTTGAAAAGGTACGCCATATTGCTTCAAGTTGAGTTCTACCATGAAGACCAAAGCTTAGAACATGTGCTTTACCCATTTGGGCGTCCCAAACTAAAGCTACAACTCATCCTCCACTTTGGTGATAATTACAAAGCTCTTCCTCAAAGATGGTGCCCAAAAGAGGGTCCCACTTAACAGAGCCTTCAGAAATATCTTATCATGCATTGGAGTTAATTCCAAGAAAGCATCTTGGGAGCCCAAGTTGGCTCCAAGTGATTTATAGTTAACTGAAACATTTACTCAACACCATTCCCAAAGAATGGTCATCCCTTGTTAACTGGAGGTAGTCCCTGTTATCTGTCATACAACTCAATGTTATTAGCCATGCATTACAAGTTAACTGAAGCTAACTACATGCAACTCAAAATAACCAACATGCATGCAACTGAAGATAATGAACCTGAACCTGAATCTGAACCTGAACTGAACTTAACTTAACTTAACTTAACTGAACTTCAAGCATGCAAACATCAAATCCTAACTGTTAAGATCTTTACATGCATTCAGAAGTGTTAACTGTTACTCCGTATAGTTAACTGAACACAAGGTGAGTTTCACCTTACCATGTGAGTGTCCCATGTGTCCCTATTATTTAGGAACTCACTATGGACGCCTTCACATGCTTCTTACATTTAGAATCAATTACAAATGTCAATAATCATGATTATTTCATCAAATATTAATCTCATAATAATCTTAGTGTTGTTAAACACATTCCAAGAAACAAGGAGATACATGAAATAATTAATGTTTAGGATTTGCAATTTAATGGCAACCTATTTCCAACAGAGGAGACATCATAGCGACCCTTTTGTTTCTTGCTGAGCCCATTCTGTTTCAGTGAAGCTCTCCGTAGTCGCCCAAACCTTATGGCGAAGGCGAAATCATTTGCCGATACCACTTTACTTCAGTGGGACCTTCTTTCTTCGCCAAGACCTTATGACGAGCTTTTGTTTTCTCCCCAAACTTATTCTGTCAGCAAGAGTCACGACGACGCTAGACTCCTTGGGCGAGCTCATCTCTGATGTCTGGGAGACTATAATGTTTCGGGGAGACCTTACCTCGAACCCCTTTCTTCTTGTCGAGCCCTCCATTTCTTCCACTGGGGATACCCAACTAGGTCGGGGAGACTCTTGTCAATTTCCTTCTCCCCCCGAGCTCGCTTGATTCCATCGCCAAGACATTTTGGGGTCGCCAAGACTTCATAGCGAGCTCCAACTGCTATGTAGATGCCTCCTCATTTCGCTAAGACTTCTCCCGATCGGCGAGACCTTTCCCCGATCCCTTCATGTTACCTCGAAGACTAACCCTTCGGTGAGATTTTTTCGTTCCGGCCAGACCTCCTGCCAAACTTTCATTTCGGGGAAACCCCTCTGTAGTCCCGCCGATGTGTATTCTCCAGCTGCACATGTGTCGTTGTAATCTTCCTGTGTCGGGGAGACGTCCTATAGATGCCCTATGTTTCACCGAGGAATCTCCATAAGCACCTTTGGTCGCTGTGACAATCTTGTTCTCTCCTCGAAGAGGCAGCATGTCGGTATGGCATTTTGTGTCGGCAAGACATCAAGACCTCATGCCGATAAACCCCTCTCATACTTCGTCGGCAAGACCCAATGCGTTTGCCGAAGAGAAGTTTCCCACCGAGATGTGAATTTTCTATCGGTGGTTGGTGAGACTTAAGGCATTCGGTAAGACCATATATCGAAGAGGGTGACTCCCGTCGAAGTGTATGCTCATTTGCACTAGTCGGTGAGACATAAGGAGTTCACTGAGACCTTATGGCGAGGTCAAATATTCATGCTGAAATGTGTTCTCCCTGTCGATGGGACTCTGACTGATGTCATGCCGATAGTTGACTGCACATGAATTTCACTCGCTGTGACATCTCTGGGGTCTTGCCGACCTTTGCCTTAGCTGATTTTTATGAGCAACTGGATTGAGGCATGCCTTCCAACTGAGCTCCCCTAGCAAATATCATCAAGTGTATGATTCAATCTTGTAAAAGAAAGGTCTGCATTAGTCCTCATAAGCAAATAAAACATATTATAATAAATCCACCATTGCTTATAATTATTTTATTGAATTCCTAACAAGAATAAAACCAACCTAGGTTGAGACAAAACCAAGATTAAATCAGATAGATCAAAAGTCAAAATTAGGAGGAAAACAAAAGAATTTCAAAGAGGAAAGCAAGTAACCAAAAGCAAAAAGAAATCAGAAAGAGAAAGGGGGACCCATTTTTTTCCAACTCGAAATTGGGGTGGTTATGCAAGGCATAACACATCCTCTCTTCAAAACTCATGCACTCTAATTGTTCTTCAAGTTCTACACCCTGGTTTGCACTTACTTGGCCTATCTCTTCACTGGATTCATCTCCTCCTCTTCCTATTCTTTGATTTTCCATTAGGTTTGTAAGTTATGTTACTTGCCTTTGTAGGTTTTGCATATATCTATGCATCTGGGCAAGACCTCCTCTTCCTCTCCCTCTCTCAGCCATCTTGCTTTGATACCAAATGATGTAACCAAAGAAACACTCAACAAAATTGAGCCATTATTAATTAACGAGATCCAAAAATCTGAAAAGTGTTTTCAAATTAAATTCTTCTATTATCCATCTCCACTTCTACAATGGAAGAGAACCCCTTATATCTAAAAACATAAAAAAAAAAACCCAAAAATTACCATTTTTGGCAGTTTTTTGATATTTGTTAGATTTTTGCCATTTTTGGTAATTTCACATACATATCCCTTTGAGCCCAAATTTTTCCTAGAAACTTCATTTAACACTATGGTATCAGACACAAATTGTTAACTTATATTTCAAATTAAAAAAATGGTGTCACATCTTAATTTTCTTACTTGCATTTGATAATGTTAAGTTAATTGAAAAATGGATAAAACAATATATCAGTTATTGTTTATGAATTTGAAAAATGCAAATGATATATGGAAAATGATTTATCTTGCAAATTTTATGATTTAAAAGAATTATTTTGCAATTTTTATTGGTTAAAGGTTACTGATAAAGTTGGCAAGTGCAAGAATGTGCGTGTGCAGCAACGGGTTGAAGAATGAGAACTTGGTTGATGCAGGAATGCTTAGCCGAATGACGAACTGTAAGCAAGATTGGAATCTGGAATCTCACACACCATAGTAGGACATGAAATGCATTTGTTATTACTATTGATGGATAACATCTTTGCTTGAATGGAAAATGTGATTGGTTAAATAGACAAACCTATTTATCTTGTTGCTTGTTTTACCATGTTTGTTTTAAAGTTAAATGGAAATGCATTTGATTTGCATATAACTACCATGGAAAGAACAAATATGTTATTCATATTTTCAAAAGAACATAAGCTCTTGATAAGGAAACCAATGACAACGTTGTGCTTTATATAAATATAATATATATATAGTATGTATATGTATATGTATGCATATATACATACATACATATATATATATGTGTGTGTGTGTGTGTACATGTGTATATATATATATATATATATATATATATATATATATATATATATATATATATATATATATATATGTATGTATGTATGTATACACACACACATATATGTATGTATGTATGTATGTATACACACACATATATGTATGTATGTATGTATGTATACACACACATAACATATATGTATTATGTATGTATGTGCATACACACACACATACATATATATATATACATATTATATATATGTATATGTATACATATACATATACATATACAATATGTGTGTGTGTGTGTGAGTGTAACCACACACACACACATATATATACATATAAATAAATGTGTATCAAAGGATTTGCATCAATACAAATTCTTTTGTTCAGAAAATATAATCTAAAACATATGGGAAGAATAATAATAATCAATGTTCAAATATTCCCCCCCTTCACATTTGAAGAAGGCCAATTTCCTTCCATAATAGAAAAGATAGTGAGCAATGCTCAGATAATGGGGGAAGTGGGCGACTAAGAGAGGGTGAGATGGAGAAATTAAAAACACCCCAAAAATAGCCCATGCAATGAATAGACAAGGTGTGGGTGGATTTGAATACAAAAGGGGAAAAATCAAGCAAAAAGCACCAGAGGATTTTTGGGGAAAAAGCAGAGGAAAGGAAGGCACGAAAGGAGGAAAAGGGGAGTTGTTTCTATTTGACATAGAAGCCAAGGCGACTATGTGCAATTCACAGAGGTAACTCGATTTACCATTAGATGTTTCTATCATTAGCTGAGTAACTTTCTCTCGACTGCTCAATGGGTATCGATTGCCATAATGATATTCTTATTTTTCTTTACCATTGTAATTCATGGTATATGTTTATCATAATATGATTTGTCATGTTTCTTTGAGAAGCCCCATTTTGAGGGAAAAAATCCCCAATGACCCCCTTCGCTTTGTGTTAAGATCAACATGCCATGCATGATCGAAGCAAGGGAGGCAATCGAGCTCTAGGCCACAGGTCACCAAATCTATCATTATTTTATTGTGCTTTTGTGTTAGAAATCACTGTATGAGGTGATATTCACTGTAACTTTTGCGAACTATGTATTCGTTCAAGAATCTATATCGAAGGTTGTAGAGGTCGAATGGTAGGGACCATTTGAAGTCGTGGATTGACTCCAAATAATTCCTATCATTCTACCCCATATGAATATTTTCATGGGCGACACCATCACCATCACTAGAGTTTCCAAAGAACGATGCTCATCTCTTTTTTGTATATGTAAAGGGAAATGACTCTGTGTCGTCCCATTATGGTATCGAGGCCGAATGACCCCTGTTACATTCGTTAATATGTGGATTTATAATGCTTGTTTATTTATTGTGGGATTATCACTAAAAGGTGGTGAATGCATACTTAATATGTCGCTGCTAGTATATGTTGGCCTTAACAGGTTGAGGGGTATTGAAATCCTCGCAACGTTTAAATTGAACTTCTCTCTATCAATAAGGTGTTCATATATATATACACACACCTAGATGCTCATGTGTCGAGCCATCACAGTTTCAATGGCTATATGCATTTCTGTTTCATAGGTCACGAGCCCCTTATAAATAAGGATTGATAGCCATAAAGGAATCTTTAATGGGCATATATGTTTGCATGTTTATCATTTGATATAATGTGTGTTGACCCTAAGATTTATGGTTATTCAAACACAAGAATGCGTGAGAAATAATGACTTAAAATTTGTGTTATACACACACCTAGATGCTCATGCGTCGAGCCATCACAGTTTCAGTGGCTATATGCATTTTTGTTTCATAGGTCATGAGCCCCTTAGAAATGAGGATTGATAGCCATAAAGGAATCTTAAATGGGCATATATGTTTGCATGTTTATCATTTGATATCATGTATGTTGACCCCAAGATTTCTGGTTATTCGAACACAAGAATGTGTGAGAAATAATGACTTAAAATTTGTGTTATATTTTTTAGTTCTGATTTTATTAGTAGTAATGAATGTGGAATAAGTTGAATGGTATAATGAAATTATGATCTTCACTAATTTGGAATAGAATTAAGCAAATATCAGGAAGCCAAAAAAAAGTCTGAAAATGTAAACAAATCGACTCTTTGTTTTGAATATCTTATACTAGAGACTTGAACCTTTTGAAACCTAGAGAAACTATTGAATCCATTGAAAATTGATGAATAGATGTTCTTTTATTTCTCTCATTGTGAATTGAAATCCATCGTTATTGTATGATCAAAGTTAATTATTTGATTAGAGTAGTGTTTATTATGATTAGAGAGTAGTATTGCTTGTAGATTAGAAACTTGTTTTAGAACTTAAGAATGTATACACATATTTCCAACTATGATTACTTTTACACATATATGTGTACATGCAAAAAAATTTTAGTTATGCACATGCACATACATGTGGTATACCTTCTTATATCATCTTTACTTTACTCATTTGAGTATGACTGTTTTATTTTCATTTGCAAAAAACAAAATTGTATAAATGGAACAGTGTTGACTTGCAATATGGAACTTAGGAAAAATAGATATACGATGAATAAGATGAATGGATATACCAGATTGTTTAAGGTTTACTTGCTTGATGGCTGATGGAATGGAATGATACAAAAGTATCGTG
Source organism: Sequoia sempervirens (assembly GCA_007258455.2). Classification (NCBI taxonomy): domain Eukaryota; kingdom Viridiplantae; phylum Streptophyta; class Pinopsida; order Cupressales; family Cupressaceae; genus Sequoia; species Sequoia sempervirens. Next base: position 27,705 of record VDFB02003749.1, on the reverse strand, counting down.
ATAGACTGTAGCACACTAGAATTTGATGCTAGTAGATGGTCTAAAGGGAGGGATACCCCTTGATATGATGAGATTTTCTTCTGAGAATGGGTGCTAGAGAGTGTAGATTTGCTTTTCCAAATATAACCTGATCTGCATTCTATGTACCATGAGCTTGGCCAAGCTTTGTAGTCAATTTTACTTACGGAACTGACTGTTTAATATTTATCCTCTCTTTATATCTTTATTACTTAACATGGAACTTGCATATTCTAACAATAGATAGAAATGCATGTAGTTAGGCATGCAGAAATTGCATCTTGCAAACTATATCTCTTGCTAAGTGTTTTGTGCAGGATCGGGTATTCTTCAACGGACTGAAGAATTTCAGGGAAGCATTGCTTTGTGGTTGGGTGGAAAAGCACCTCAACCATGTTCTCATCCACCAGTGGAGGTGACCTATCAGAAAGGATTTATAGTGGAATCCTATATATGTACTTGTATCATTGATGAAAATGATGTATTTAATGAAATTGTTGTATTGACTATTGGGGCAATTGAATTCCAATTCAAACTTGTATATTGACTATTGACATTTGGAAATGAATATATATGCAAATTTATTTATTTTTATTTTATGGACATGAAATTGCTAAATAGAAATAGCTATGGGATTTATATCATAAATTTTACATTCATAATGTCAATTTTTAATTTATTGAGAAAAATTAAGTTGGCCATGTTACACGAGTTCCAAGTTATTAAAGAAAACACCTTTCTAAAAATTGGAAAATAATAATAAAATCTGATTTTAAGGGCCTAGATGAAAGATTTTGCTCCCAAAAAAGTGTTGAAACAACCACATATTGGGTTGAGCTTAGTTGGTAATCCAAACAACTCCTCATAACACATCTACTTATAAAATTTGAGCCTAAATGAATATTTGAGTTAAAAGTTATGATCTCTGGAACCTCCAGAAGTACTTGCATCACCATGTGAACCACCCTAGTTCTATCCAATCCAAAATTTTCCAAAAAAATTCATGGTAGAGTATGATTTTTTTTGTATGGCATTGGAGTAGTATTCCTACAAGAGGGATAACCCATTGCAATTGAGAATTGCAAGCAAAAAGGTAAGAATTTGCTAAAGACAATTTATGAGAAGGAAATAATGGCCATCCTTTAGGCAATAAAACAACATTAACCATATTTGAGGGGGAGAAATTTTATTACAAAGACATATCAAGTCTTAAATATTCCTTGGATAAGAGGTCATTTACCAAACACAAAATAGGTCATTACGATGTTAGGCTATGACTTTGAGATTGTATACAATAAAGGACATGAGAATGTTGTGGTTGATGGCCTATATATAAGGGATGACCCCATTGATGTAATATTATGTATCATGTTCATATTGCAGGTATAGAAAACAAGATCAAAATGGGAGAATAATGCACTTGCATAGGATCTTAATCAAAATATCCAATAAAATCCAAGCATGTCAAATAAATTTGTCTAGTATAAGATAGGCTGCACCTATACAAAAAATAAACCCTTAAACCTATGATGCTTCCAAATTTCCATGCTTCTCAAATAATTGGGCACTCGGGCTTCTTGAAAACTTATCATAGATACAAGTAGGATTTTTGGGAAGGGATACAAATCGAAGTCCAAAAATTTGTGCCAAAATGTATGAGGTTTCAACAAAATAGAGGTGAGATAATCAAGACACCAGGCATGTTGCAACTTCCATCTATTCCCAACCTAAGGTGGGAGAAGGTATACATGGATTTCATTACAAGGCTACCAAATTTAGAAGGAAAAAATGTCATCATGATTGTTGTGGATAGATGAGCATCAAGTATGCCTATTTTTGTGTGTAATCACGTCTATTTATCACAAGTACAATTTTAGTAACCTTTATGGCTACAATTCAAAAGCTTCATGGGACCCAAGAGATCATAGTAAGTGTTTGGATGGTTATCTTCATTGACCACTAATAGAATGGTGGCATAACACTTCTTTCCATACCTCATCCAAAATGTCTCCTTTCTTGGAATTGTATGTGTACCATCCACCATCCCTCATTTCATATTTGAAGGTTAAACCAAAGGTTCAAGCAATTGAAAAACACATTCAACATGTCAACATGAGGTACTCTCTAGTTTTATAGAGAACTTGGTAATCTTGCATAATACATAAAGTATCAAGATGACCAACATTGTTGTGAAAAGAATTTTGCAGTTAGGTTTTATGCATTGACAAACCTATAAGCAAAGATCCTTGAAATAATAGGAGGATAACAAGCTTTCACTTAAATATTATAATCCTTATCAAGCCTTGTAAAAGATTGGTAGTGTCACATACAAACTTAAGTTTCCCTAGTATGTGAAAATACATATGGTCCTCCATGTTTTATGTTTGAAGAAGGTTATTGGACAAAGAGTTTCAACCCAAACAATATTATTCGAGCTTAATGAGGAGACTATGACCATTTTGAAACCTAAGAGAATACTTTAGACACACACTAATAGGTTGTTATTAAGGGGGATCATATAGTATTTGATAAAATAGAAGAGTTTTCTTCATGAGGATGCAAAATGGGAGGCTAATCATTCTTGTAGAAGGATCCCTAAATAGTCAATATCGAGGACACCATTGTTTTGAAGGGAGGGGCATGCTACACCCTTAACCTCTACCATGTATAAGTATACATGTGGGCTAACCTATGGCACATCCACCTTTTATATTTTAATGTATTGGTTAGTTATTCTTTAGGTGGACCTAATTAGGATGAAGGGGAGTGATTGCAAAAAGTTAAAAAATCATATATTGAATCTTTAGAGAAAATGACATAAATTACTAGTTTACATATTCTTTAAATTCTTGATAATTTGTTTAATATAGATATCAAAATGTGTTGAATATTGAAAATACTGACTTTAGTGTCCCAATAATGTTGGAAAGTAAGACACATGATTGTGTTTTCATCCAATTATACTTTCATATTATTGTAAATAGTTGTTTATTTAATGCAACTTTAAAAAAATGGTTTATAATTTGGGGATGTTACATTATGGATCCCTATACCTTCTCTCTACCATGCTAGTTTACCTCTACTCTTCATGGTTACACACCTATGACACTTACCATATTTATGTTATAAATTTGAAATAGATTAAATAACCTAAGGAACTTTATAAGATGAATTCAAAGCTACATAAACTAGAAAACATAAATAATGCAAGCCAACAACTCCAAGAGATATGTAATGTTAGGATGACATTATTGCATAAAGAGCTTCCAAGATGAAAAATACAAGCTCGATAGTGAGTTTATATTGAACTAAGGAGAAGATGGAGGTTGCAAATCAACCAATAGGAATTGACCACCAATAACCACCAATATTAAATAAAGTAATGAAAAAGTAAATACCCCACCCTTAAAGGGTGGAGACAACTCATCACTTTATCTCCTAGTTATTAAATGATAAACACACTTTTTTTTATCTTAAGAAAGCTTAATAAATGTGTAGGAAAAACCTATAACTAGGGAAAAATAAATGATCCCACTAGGAAAATAAAAACCTACACCAACAATTTAGGGCACACGATTACGATCCTAATGCTTTATCATGCCTTATGTTGGATGAACAACATTATAATATCACACTTCTAGAGTTGTCTTGGTAGATTGAGGGGCACCATGCTTTCCCCATTCCACATCGAGTGTTCATTATTATATTTTATACCAGGGGAATCATGACTTCCCTCATATCGTTTATGCCTAACATTGCCGTTCCATGTTTCTAGAGCCATTCTTTACCTCATGTTTACATACCTAGTTCTATACCTACATCCATGCTACCACTAAGGAATTATTGCCTTACCTCGACCATTGTGTGTTCATGCTCTTGGAGGTCATATTGGGTGGATATGCTTAGCCTATTGTTCTATGTAACCTACATAGATATTTTTGGCCGTTAAGAGACACCATCATTTTCATTTGATTGTGTTGGGAAAAAGCTTATTTCCTTACTGTCCACCTCCAATTTATATGATATTTATGCTTATCATATGATTCAAGTATTTAGACTCAATTATTACACGATGCATTCTCGACACATACTTTACACGATTTATATTCTTATATGCTTATCTTCATATCATATTTACTTTCATGTACTATTTTTTGTCTTCCCTAATTCCTTGCTTTTGATGTATACAACCAATTGAAGGGGGATATATTAACACTAACACACCTATGTCGAGCTTTCAAATAGTGATAAATATTATATAGATATTCATCACCATGTTTAGACAAATATTTATCCATGATGTAGGAGTGCTTGATATGCCACATGACTCACTTTCTATACATGTGAAATTTTATAACCTTATTCCTTCTCATTTCCTATCTTTCATTTTCCTAGACAATTAAGTAAGTTTATATTTTGTGCCTATTTCATTTGTGAGATAAAAACCATTCCTTACACAACCTTTCTCTATTTTGTAGGTTCCCATGAAGTGTGCATGCCAAGGATGAACACATAAAGATATAGACTGAGGTCGATTACTTTAAATGGACTTGGAATAGTTTTTTATATCTATTTACTTTCATGCATGTTTGTGAGTGCTAGTTTAACTATGCATTTCCATAAATTTGGCCATATTTTATCTGTATCCACACATATTTTGATTATTTACCCATTAATTATGTCTATTATTACCCCCACATCTAGGCATTCATTCCTTGCATTGACATTAGCTTTTCCTTATCTAAGGTCAATCGTATAGTGCAATATTTATCCCATACCATGTGGAATTGACCATTAAGTTTAAAAGTTTTAAATTTAAAGGTTGTTGACTCCCACCCATTTCATTTCTACCACAAGTTGACTTGGTGCATGCTTCATGTGTTTTATTGCTATGTAGTGGTATTTAAAGGCATTCAATGTGCATCCATTCATAATTTGATCATATTAAACACACGTTAAATAATCATTTGCATTCAAGAAGCATTCATTATAGGAACATTTAATTAGAGCATTAAGAACAATCTATTTGCATTAGAATTCACATCCTAGGACACTTGCAGATTTGCTTGGTATTTGTTAAAAATGTCAAGCTGTAAAGATGACCATTCCTAGGGGTTGACCTAAGAGAACTCAACCCTAGTGATCTAACAACCTCCCAAGGTATATCTACACATCACTAGTCCTTAAAGATCAATAAGGAACACAAGTTAGGCTAAATTAGGAAATAAAAATGCATGATTTATTAGATAAGATCCATAGGTTATAAGATAGTTCCACACCCACATACATGATCTAGAGTTGTAATTCTACTAATAATTACAATTTTATGTAAAATCCTTAACAAAGGGCATATCTAAATTACACATTTTTCTAAGTTTAAAAATTTCAAATTTAAAGGTTGTTAATTCTCACCCATTTCATTTTTGCCATAAGTGGACTTGGTACATGCTTCATGTGATTTATTGTTATGTAGTGGTATTTAAAGGCATTCAATGTGCATCCATTCATAATTTGATCATATTAAACATGCGTTAAATAATCATTTGCATTCAACAAGCATTCATTATAGGGACATTTAATTAGAGCATTAAAAATAATCTATTTGCATTAGAATTCACATCTTAGGACACTTGCACATTTGCTTGCTATTTGTTAAAAATTGCCAAGTTGTGACCATTCCTAGGGGTTGACCTAGGAGAACTCAACCCTAGTGATCTAACAACCTCCTAAGGTATATCTACAAATCACTAGTCCTTAATGATCAATAAGGAACACAAGTTAGGCAAATAAAAGTGCACAATTTGTTAGATAAGATCCATAGGTTATAAGATAGATCCATGCCCACATAAGTGATCTAGAGTCGTAGATTCTATCGACAATTACAATTTTATGTAAAATCCTTGACAAAGGGCATATTTAAATTATGTCCTTTTTTATACCAAAACAACATATTTCAATGCCACTTTAAATTATTCTCCATCATCGTTTCTAAAACTAAATACCATAACCCATAAATTTACTTTCCAAAATTAACATTAATTACTCGATTTATCATTTTTAAACTAAATATTGTTTTAATCTAAGTTGATTTAGTTATATCATTAATTTAGTTAGCCTAGGGAAAGGTTATTTTCCTTGAGAGTAATTAATTATTTTTCAAACCTAGCTTGTCATTAAAAAATCCAAGAGTCCTTCAAGACAATAGTTTATTCAACTTGGTCCTAGGAAACCAAAGCTAAATATTAAAAAAACATTTAATAGAGTAACAACAACTTTAGGCACCACAAATATTGATTGGGCCATACGAGGGAAAATTTGAAACCTCCACATGAACACACAAGCGAACAACCGCCATGAGAAGGCCCAATAAATGCCATGGAGAAACAAATTCAAAACCAATAAAAAAAGGAAAAAAATAAAAATTCAAAACCAATAAAAAAACATCCAAGGAGGGTTTTCGTTGGAAAGTGGTTCCAAGTTCGAACCCCACTCCAAGCCCTAAACACACTATCCAAAGTATATTGTTTTACAACCACATAACTTAAGAACTTGTCAACGACGCAACGCTCTCGGTTAATTGAGACCCAAATCATTCATTCAATTCCGTCACCAAACTTTCCCGAGCCACGTCAAATCTCCGTCGACGGCAAATAACAGACGTACAACATTTGCCGTCTATTGCCGAGAAAACAGAAATGTATCGTCCACGTTCATAACGCGTATTGAGGACAATGAGGTCGGCGGCTCGATTCCCGCGAAGACCACTTAGGCTTCAATTTTTTGGCTTCTCAATAAGCAATTTTTTGGCTCCTCAATAAGCACGCGGTTCTGTTTACCTTCCCACAGCAAAATTAAAAAACAATTTTTCACGTCTTACCCTCCAGACCTAAGGGGGCCCGCCCAGGCCCAGTCGGGGTACTAGGCTCGGTACGAGGGTCGGACCGTTCCAGAGATTGTTTTCCAGGTTGTTGAAAATTTTGCATTATTTTTCTTTCGACCACTTTTTATCTTCTTGACTCTGCCCAGCCACCACGAAAACCGCTTCGAAGCGCCTGGAAAATTTAACAAGAGACAAATCGCAGAGCTACCATTAGAATCGCCGCGTGTAGACGATTAAAACGAGCCGACTTTAGCGCCATTCGGTGAACAAATAAGGCGGGAGCGAAAAAACCCTCGTTTGTGTCCGTGTCGAGGTCGCGAGTTTTGATTAGCTGGAAGTTTGTGCAGTGGTTTTGCAGATTCATTTGTGCGGGTTTGGTAGGAAAACCAGCTATTGCTTCTTGTTCGGTTTTTTCTCTTCTTTGGCGCGGCCGGCGGGCTCGATCCGGCGATCTGACAGATTAATTATGATATTAAATATACTTATATAAAGGCAACGCACGGCTTTATAGCAGTAAGTCGGAGAAAGTCGGCGATCTGAATTTGCCCTCCCCGCTCATTTTTTTAAGCCGCAGAGAGGGCGTGAACTGGTTACGGGCAGGTTTCTCCGAGCGCGAGTGCTTTTTCATCAGCTTCTCATCTTTTTCATTTTCTTCGTCTTCTTCGAGAGCTCTGCGTTTGAAGGGGATAATTATTTTTCTAGAACGTTCTAGAATTTTTTAGGATGGAATCGTACGGGAACGACATGTTTCTGTCGCAGGAAGGATACGCTTCCATTGATTTCACTCTGCTTGACCGTCCTTCGACCAGGTGAGTTGTTTTCACTAGGTTTTCATTTACAAATTTTAATTCTAAATTAGACTAAATTTCAATAACTTAGGTAGTCATTTCACAGAAGGTTTGAAAACAAGACTAAATTTCAACTGCATAAGCTCTTACCTACAAAATGTTTACGGAAAATGAATAAATTTAATGAAAATAGGGTTTCATTTCACAACTTGTTCGTAGAAAAGACTAAATTTCAACAGCATGGGGTTTTATTCCTTGAAGTGTTTGTAGAAAAGACCGAAGTCCAACAGCATATGGTTTCATTGCACAGAATATTTGTATAAAAAATACCTAAATTTCAGCCATATCAAGGGCTCATGAATAATGCCACGACATGATAAAAAGTAGCCTATAAATCAAGGCCCCAACATCTCATTTTGAAGTTGTAGAAGCATAGTTTATGGTAAAATTTGTATTTGATGACTTAACTGGCGATTAATCCATTTTACTCGATGTTTGTGCAGTGTTGCATCCGCTCCAGAGTCTACGGCTGCATTACTCCCAGGTTCTGAAAATTAAGTCAATATGTCGTGGCTAGGTTTTAGCACTATAGTCTATAAAAATCAATGATGTTTTGAATTTCTTAATCGTATCTGATTGGCTATTTAGCATTTCATGGAATCACAATGTAATTTACTATAGTACATCTGGTCATGTAAATCCTTGATATGAGGAAATGTGTTAACTTTTTTAATCTTATGGTATGCTTCAGTACATCTAGCCATTGAAATACATGATACGAGAAGATATTTTAGCCTTTATAATGGCATGGTTTACCATTATACATTCAACCACGAAAATCCATGATATTAGGGATCTTTCAACCTTTCTAGTTGCATAATTTAGCAAAGTTCACACAACCATAAAAAATATGATATGAGGGATTAGCCTGCAAGAAGTGTCTGTCTAGAAATGCTGCGGGTTATTTGAAAGTAAAGAAAAAAAAAAAAAAACTCTGAATCAGTTTGGGAAATGAATGAATAGATAGGATGAGTTTGCTTAATGACTTTTGTTTTTGCTAATGCCTTGTTTTCCACCAGTCAAATGACTGCAAAATTTGTGATTCACATTGCAGAAATAAAATCTACCCATTAACAGTCTCCTGAATCAGTGTTTGACATAGTTTTAATTTGGGAGGAGATACATTCTAAACATAAAAAGTGTCTCCTTTGTGACAGATTCCTCCTTCCCATCATTTGATTTTTTGGACAACGCTGGTGTAGACTCCTTTGGTGGAACACTTCATGCTGCAGAGGGATCACAATTTGGCGGTCAAGGAAGGTACTAATATCATCAATTCAACATTTATTTGAACTTTATGAACCTTTTGCTACACATCGGCTACTTTTGCTTGCATGATCCTTTATTTATTACATTTCTTAAATGTGTATTGGTGCTAAGATGAAGTATCAATGAAATTTCTATAGAGAGAACAAAGTAATATTTCCCAGTGATAAATGCTCCATGCCTCTCCTCTGTGTCACCACTGGTAGCTTAGTGGTATGACTCTATTTTAGAGTGGAGAAAAAACATATATACAATGTGGACAAAACAAGAGGGTCGGAGCATTATCCTTTAAGTATGTGCACTTGCCTTCTTTTGCAGGGTAAGCATGTGAGCTAAACAAGGGTTCGATGCCCTAAACCTAAAGGTAGCTCTGTCATGTTACCAATATAGCTATAAATAAATCCTTGAAATCATATCTATAGAATGGGAACCAGTTTTCAGACTTTGGAATTATTTCCCCATTTCAGAAACTTCCGAACTCTTAGAGAGAAGCTGAAGTCTTTCTGAGGTGGATCCTGCTAATTGGAAATGTTAAATAACAATTTCCCAGAGTTCCAGAGCTTCCAATGTTTTTTCTGCTGGTGTTCGGCATTTCAGAACATTTCTTAAGTATATGGGAATTATTGAAAATCCAGTTCCGAAGAGTTTTTATTTCACACTATTTGTGATATTGTTTCCTGTCATTTCATTGAGAAATTCATTCATTCCACTCTATGCTAAATTAGTAAATTGATGTCCCTGTTTCCCATATTTGTCTTTCTGAATTTATTATGTACCCATTTTTGATTATCAATTTCATCGAGTTCAAATTACTGTTTCCAAGAGTGTCCAGAAATATTGATACTGTTTTGTGTTTATCCCCCATTGTTTGCTGTTTTGTTCAGAAGCATAACTTGGTTTCACCATCTTCTAATCAGCTGTCACTGTTTTGGATGCTCCACTTCTGAGTTTCCGATTACCTGATTTGGATTCATTGCCTAACATAACTTTTGGTTGTTCTACACATGGAAGTTAGATTTTGTCAGTGTTCCATGGGGATGCATCCCCCCAAAAAACCTTGCGTTTCCTAGATGTCCCCGTCTTGGAGACTTGGGGACTTGGGGGGAACGTTCCCCCACCAGCCCACCACCAGCATTGCTGTCTCCAAGACGCTGCTAGTACTTCGAGGACGCCGGGGTGACCTCAAGTCGTCTAGGGGACTCCTAGTTATCTCCGAGATGTATAATTCTTATACTTATACGTCTTTTTATAACTAATTTTTCAAGTATTATATGTATTTCAGCACCCTGCCGCCACTGTCCTCCCGCCGTCCCCCCACCGTCCCCAAACTTAGGCCCTTGGTCCCCCGTCCCTGAAACCCGTCCCCACATCCCCGCATCCCCCCATCAGGAAACTCCGTGGAACTATGGATTTTGTGAATGTGGGAATATAAATTTCTCGTCTCTGGCAAAATGTTGTCATTCCAGAAGCATAAAGTCACATCTTATATACAGCCTCAGTATTCCTTACAGCATGCACAGATTTATCTTTTCTGAAGGCCCAGATGGTAGCAGGGATTTGGTTTTAAATTTGGGCTCTACTTTGGTCCAGTGTTATATGGGCATAACAAATGATCTTGTCAACATATTAATCTGTTTGGCTGATGATCCTTTGGCCATAGTTGTCATTCTGAATTTTCTTTTCTTCTCTGTTGGATCACTCTCAGGTCAGAGATTAGCAAGGACATGGATTGGAGAAAGGAGAAAACACACCATCCAAGCTCTTCTAATATGTATATACAAGGAGTGAGTAATATAATTCATATCTAGTCAATTGTGATCATTATCACTGGGCATATTTAAAAGCTTTTTTGTTGTATTGTGCTTTAAAAGTGCTCAAGGCTGGCCTCTGACAAGCTTTTTATTTTATGCAAGTTTGACACTCAGACATCTTTTTGCTCAACAGGGTGGAAATCAAGAACCCAGATTATCATCACCTCAATTTCATCTGCCTGTTTCTCAGGTTGACTTTTTTTCTGCAAAGCAATCATGTTCTGATAATATACAAGCCCAATTATCTACATCTGGTAACAGAGTTGGGGATGAAGTGCATGATTTTTTTGAGCAGGAGCATTTATCTCAACATCAGTCTCAACCAGAAAGAAGACAAAATTGGTCTATTTTGAACAGTAATGCTTTGTCTGCTGATAAACGGAACGAAGAGTCCAATTATGTACACCAATCATCTTATGACACTGATAAGGCCAACAGAGCTCGTGATAATGCAGCATTTGATCGTCCAAGAAACAACGACATGGTCTCAACTGGTATGCTTTCTTTCATGCCATTGGAGGCACAACCCAGTGATGGAAGACAGGTATCACGGATGGCATTAGGTGCAAGGAGTCCTCAAAGGAGCCCAGTCCCAAATAATAGTGTTATGGAAACTCAATCAAGGAACCATCCACTGAATTTCGACAGTTTATTGACTGGGCCTTCAGCTATTCATATCAGAGCAAATCAGGCCACTTCTGCAGGTGATAGTGGAACTCCAGAGCGGAGTCAGTCAAATGCAGGTAGCTTGGATGGTACTGAGACACAACAGGGACACAATGTTGTTCAAGGCTTGAATCATGGCAGGAATGATACAGAAGGGGGGGAGAATATGGATGCTCGGGTTAACTATGATTTTCTTGGAAGTCAAATCCATTTGAAGAGTCAGCCCCAAGCAGGTGTACAATACCGTGGTGCAAGGCTTCAACCTGGGTTGGATGAAATGCAAGCATGGAAACAGCAATATACTTATCAACAGTTTCAAGAGTTGCGTAGACAGCAGCAAACCCAGCAGTTAGAGCAGGATGCACAGCAGCATCAAGCACAACAATTAGTGCAGCAAGCACGGCAACGGTTTCAGTTAGAGCAGCAAGCAAGGCAGCAGCGTGCCCAGCAGATCGAACAGCAAATGAGACAGGAACAAGTTCAGCAGTTAACGCCACATGCGCGACAACAGCAATCTCAACAATTAATGCTTCATGTTCGACAGCAGCAATCTCAGCAGTTAGAGCAGCAGGCACGACAACAGCAAGTCCAGCAATTGGAGCAACAGGCTCGGCAGCAACAAGCACAACAATTAGAGCAGCAGGCTCGACAGCAACAAGCCCAACAATTAGAGCAACAAATTCGACAGCAGCAAGCCCAACAACTAGCACAACAAGCTCGGCAGCAGCAAGCCCAGCAATTAGAGCAACAGGCTCGACAGCTACAAGCCCAACAGTTAGAACATCAGGCTCGCCAGCTGCAAGCCCAGCAATTAGAGCAGCAAGCTCGACAGCAGCAAGCCCAGCAAATAGAACATCAGGCTCGACAGCAACGGGCTCGGTTATTAGAACAACAGGTTCGACAGCAGCAAGTCCTGGAACAGCGTGCCCTGCAGCAGCAAGCTCAGCAGTTAGATCAAAATGCTCGACAGCAGCAAGCACAACAGTTAGAGCAGCATGCTCGGTGGCAAAAGCAGCTACAGCAGGTTCTTGCTGGTGACAATCAAAATATGGGAAATCAGTTTGCTCCATCACTTTATAGTTCTTCCATGCACGATGCATCTACTTTTGTGCGCTCAAGTAGCGTGATGTCTCATATGGGCATTGAGGGCCACACTCCAACAATTGTACCAGGTAATCTCCATCGTTTTAATGTTGGTACTGTCAACCGAATGCCAAATGGCTCACCATCACTATCAGGTTTCCCCCCTGAAGTATTATTATCCCAAGACCCAAACATAGCATTTCAGGCCATGGCTTTGATGGGTGCGCCCATGGATCCATCTGTTTATAGTTCTGTGGCTAACATGAGGGATGCAGCTGGGCAGCCACTAAACTCTTATCCTAGTTCGCAGGGAGCCATTCAACAACTTGTAGATGCACCACATAATCTGGCTTCAGCTGCTAATCATCTGGTAGGAAAACCAGTAGCCCATACTTCTGTTCCTGGTGATCATCGCACAGCTTCATTTGATCCAGCATCAACCAAGATTGATGGGAAACAAGGTACACTTAACAAATCTTCATTTGGACAGATGTTTCCACAGAATCAGGGAGTGAGTAACTTGCTGCAAGGAACTACTACGTCGAGAACTCCACAACTACAAGATTTCAATTTAAAGCAAAGGAGCTGGAATGAAGATCTGGGGCAAAAAGATAGTTTTCAAGGGGTGACTTCCCAAACATTGGGTGATTCAGATGCACCATCTGAAAGTGGTTTTAACAATTTTCAGCCAGGTGGGTGGCCTTCTTTGTCTGCTACTCAGGTTGCACCTAATCCTGATGATGGCAACCAGAGCATGAGTGCAGGGCAGTATGCGCTTCAAGGTGAATATCAGACAGAAAACACAGATTTTTTGAACAGTCTGTCAGTTAATCCACAGGGTGGTTGGAGTGCGCTCATGCAATCAGCAGTAGCAGAGTCTCCTTCTGGTGATGGGGATAACGATGATTGGAGTGGCATGAATTTGCAGAAAACTGAGACAACTTCTGGCGATTCTCTGCATTTTCATCCTAATGTAAAAGAACAAAACATTTGGAATGAACAAAATGCTCAAGTGAATAACACTATGAATGGAAGATCTTTTAGTCTTTTCAATGATGATAGTGTCCAGAGTGTTCAAGCTCTGCCACAAAGCAATTCAGAAGGAATAGGTCACCTTGGATCAAAAATGGAAGGCATCCAGCTTGGTAATCAAATAAAGTTACAATCAGGACCTTCATCCAAGTTGGTTCAAGAAGCAGCAGGGCACACTAGTACATGGCAAGACCAAAATCTCTATCAACATATTGATAAAAGTAGCAACCTGCTTCCTTATTCTAGTTTTGAGAATAGGCAAGGAAACTCCTGGATTACTCACAATAGAGAACAAGTTCCGTCGGAGAGCAGGTTGCCTTCACATCATGTTAATTATGATGGAAGCCAGCAGAACAATTCATTGCAGAGCCAGGGTAGCTTTAAATCTGAATCTCATAGAATGGTCAGTCTCACATCTAAGGATCAGAGTGTTTGGAACAAAAATGAAGCACAGGAGACTGAACAAAATAATTTATTTCTAAATGCCAACAAAGGGTATCAAGAAAATGAAAATGAGAATACAGGAAGGGAGCAGCTGGGTAGTTTTACAGAGAAATCTGAGGGCCAAATGTACCAAATAAGGCATGAGGGAAATAAAGGCACAAGTGCATCATTCCAAAGTCAAGATCCAAAACTAAATGCATATCAGAATGGGCAGCCTCCGCAGCAAGAAGAGTTTAGCACAGGCATTTTTTCTAAACCTGTCATTGAGGATAATCTGGAGAATAGTGCAGGAAGGAGCCGACAAGCAATAGAAAGCAACTACCAGTTAGATAGTTCTAGTAATGCCATTTTGGATGCTTCTGCCAAGAATAGAGTAATTGGAAATGCTTCAGGTTATCGGCAGAGTAATAGTTCACAAACTTGGAATTTGTTTCCCAATAGCTTCACCAGTCCACAGAGAGAAACCCATGATAGAAGTAAGTCACATTATGGTCAGAATGATTCTGTATTTGCTGGTCAGGTAACACGCAAGGGTGATGCTAATCAGCAACCTGCAAATCATGTAAGTGACAATGCCAGAAACAGCCCCCAGAAGGAAGATGATTTGCAATCTTTTGGTAATCATCGAGGATACAGCAGGCTGGGTAAGATGAGTGTTGGCTTAGAGGAGAATTCTGGTTATAATATGCTGAGAATGATGCCAGGGCATTTGTCCCAGCAGACGGTAGCAAATGTTATGACAAATTATCAACCTGCAGAAGGTGGGATACAAGACCTGTCTCTAAGAGGTGCATCATACTTGGATTCACTTGGACAAAAGAATCCTGAATTAACCGACTTTCGGCACCAAAATGTCGCAAGGGCATTCTCATTAAATAGTAACATGCATATGGGCGAGGTATTAATCCTTTCAGCTACCTTTGGAATAACAAGATTTAATTTCTGGCCTCTTTGAATTATTTTGAGATATTTTGTTTGTCATTTAAATAACTGCCTTTAATATTCAACAAACTCAATAGGGATAGAGACAAATGTCAAATTCAGAAATTTGAGCTCCCACTTTTATAAGATATCTGAATATGTGCAATGCTATCAATTTGGCAGTTAAAGCCCATGGACCATGTAGGCCTACCATGGAATTTTTAAAATTTAAAAGAAAGGACAGAAATTGGAAAGCATTCGGGCCAACAGAATATTCTGTTTGATTATTGACAATGACCGATTGTACCCATAGTTACAAGGAGATGGGGACTAGTACTGCTATGGGAGACAGGGATGGGTACTGGTAAACCATTCTTCAAAACAATGAGAGATGGGTAGCTAGAGATGGCAAGAAGAAAAAGTATTTTAATAGAATACTATAATTTATAGTAAGGAACAAGCTAATCATAAATGACCATGCAACTTTAAATTTAATATGCGTAAAAATATAAAAGCTAACATTTTAAAATATGTAAATACATATTCAATGAAAGCAATAGAGTAATTATATTGATGTCTGATAATCATCATAATGATATAAACAGCTAAAGTTTATACAATAGACGATGGTTCAGGTTACTGGGCCACAGTTATTTATATAGATAGATAGACAGACAGACATAGAGAGAGAGAGAGAGAGAGAGAGAGAGAGAGAGAGAGAGAGAGGTCTTAAGTGTTTTCTTTAGTTCTGTTTCTCATGTCAACCGGATATCAACACTTGTCACAAACAACTGATGTAATTTATATTATATGTCTAGGAAATTTATATAGGAGATTTCCTAGTTTTCATGGGATTTTCGAGGAGACATAGAGATGCTAAGAAACTTCATTCAAAGTATCCTGATGTTTGGAGACATCCTCACATGTTTCTCCAAGATGGGTACGCTGCTTATGTTTCTGATACATGAGGCAAATACCAGGGCTCAGGTTATTAGTCTCTAGATAACTTTGATAGTTTGATTTGTATCTTAATTGAAAACTGTTCAAAAAGTGTTCAGTTTGGAGATTATTGTTCACCAGTTTGCATTTATTAACAAAATCTTGAAAACAAATTAATTATTTTAATGGAGTTCTTAAGTGCATTATTTCATCATAAGAGCATGTTTCTCTAGAATGTGAACTTCTGATCACAACTCAATCCATATTTGTGACACTGAAAAAACAGTCCACTATTGATCGCCGTTTTATGTGTTCCATTATTAACTTCAGTCATTCACATAAGCTTTTGGTCTTTTGGACATAATAAGGTATCAGAAAGTAATAAAGTTAGGGCATTGATATATCATATGATTTAATATAATAATAATAAGTATTAACACATTTTAATTACAATATTGCCAATCAATTAACTTATATAGGTATGGAGTTAGAGCTAAAAGGAAATGGCCTCCCTAACTAATACATTCTTTTGCAAATATGTTTAGTTCTTTATCAAAAATAGCTTGTTGTCCTGTACTAAAGTATTGTTTTAAAGTTTAAAATGTCTACATCTAGGTTGACCTCGTCAGAAACATTGAGTTCCAGTTTGAAAATGTCAAAACATTTTCATACAAAAACTTTATAACTGAAAGTCTTTAAAAGAGAACTCTTAATGCTTCATTTTTCCATTTATAATAGTCTTTTCAGATGTAAATAAACTTCCTCTCATATTTGAGTCTCAGCTTTGAAGAAATGTGCATTTATTGATAGTTGGTCATTCATTACTGTAATTGTCATTTATTACTGGTCCTTTTGTAGTACCAGTTTATCTTGCAGCATGTAATATGTAGTACATTGATATATTTTGAGGCTCAACTCATTTTAGCATATAACACTTGTGCATGGTTTAATTTATGGTTTAGTTTATACACAAACATAGCAGGCGAGATCAGAATACCTTGCAAATCTATATACAATGTATATACATGAGCAGCAGGAAAGATCCTCCATTTCAATTTAGAAATGCTTCTCATATGATATCTTTTAGGAAATCCACATTAAACTCAAATAAAGTTTCCCGGAAATTCTGAGGTTGACCAGTGCAGGCTTTTTCAGCCCTAGCATATAGGCCACCTTCTACAGCTAATGCTTAGAAGAACAAAATTGTAGAACAGTTCTAGTAAAGAAACCCAACACCAAAAGAATCGAAAAGAAAAACAAATTAGACTCTTAGCTCACTTGTTTTTAATTTAGAGGTTCTATACCATATTAGTTCTAAATTTTGACCAGGGTTTTTATTGCAGTTGCATATATCTTTTGAGTAATGAGTTTGTTTAGTCTAATATATTCGTTGTATATATGTTATTATGTACATGTGCCTATGGACACATACATATATAACTTGTTCTTTCATTAGGATTTAGTTGTAAATTGCTCTTTTTTGCAGATGTTTATTTGTTTCCCCCTTGTCATGTAATTTAGAGAATTAATAAATGGAGTTTTTGTTCCCCCTTTTATTTTTTCACTTATTGTTTTTCTTGTTTTTATTAACGTATCAGGCACTTTTTCAAATTAGCTAAAAATGGTTTTTATGTTGCCTTCTTATTGCTCTTATTTAGCTGTTTTATTCTGAGCCTTTTCACACTAAGAAGTTCTTACACTCTTACAGGATGTTCTCATCACAAAGTTACCAAATGATTCAAGAGAAAAAGAAGGCGGGGGATATTTTAAAGACATTTCATTAGGCCATACGTCTACCAGTTCTTCATTTGACAGAACAACAAACATGGGGAGTTCAAACAAACAAGCGTCTTTATCAAGGTTGGGTTTAGTTACATACATTACTATAAAGTAGATACACAATTTCCAATTTGTGCTGATTTTACCATGCATGCTGTTTTTCCTTACCTCCATGCTATATATACATGGAATTTTATTTAAGTCATTAAACTGCTATTTTTGCAGCCAAAACATGCTTGAACTGTTGACTAAGCCAGAGCATATGAAAGAAAATGATTCCTTAAAGGGTACTGTTTTCGGGGAGCAGAATGCATCAATTGAACTCTGTGAATCATCTTCTGATGTTTCACTTGCTCCTTTTGGCCATACCAAGTTATCAGGGCCTCCTCAAGGTTTTGACCTCAGATTGGCTACTTCCCCACAACTATTGCAAATTTTGCATGGTCGAGCACTACAGTCAAGCACTCCTTCACAAACTGCTGAACCACTAAATGATAGACAGAGCCATCCATCGAAGGAAGATGGTGTTCAAAGGAGTGTAGATTCTGCAACCCGTCAAGGTTCGTCATCAAAGTTAATGGAAGCTTCCATAACTGATGGCCAAAGTTTTCATTTAACTGCATCAGCAAAGCCATCAAACATCCCTCATGAATTATCAACAGCAATTTCAAAAGAGAATGCCGATGATTTGAAGGAGAAAGCATCTTGCATTGCAGAGTCTGATATTAATTCATTGGTTCATCCTTTAAAAACACAATATGTACAACGTACAAGTATACTTGGACAACTACCATTAAGTACTCAATCAATGGTTTCACATACTGTCCCAGAAAACCAGTCTCATGTGCAAGGTAGTATGATGTGTGCTAATCAGCTTCAAGGCTCCCAAGGTGTAGTGGTTCCAAGACAATTAGCATCAACATGCAATGCAATTACCCAATCTAAGGCTTCTTCTGTTAATGCTGTTATAGACAAAGAGTCTGAAATGCAGGGTTCTTTCCCATCATCAACTAGATCTTTTGGGCAAAGCAGTTATCCAAGTGACTTACTTAATCAAGATGGACAAAACCATAAGATTATGTCTTTAACTGGCAGCTTTTCTGGCTTAAGGAACAATGATCAGGGTTTACATGAATCTTGGTCAAACTCTGCATCTCAAATGCCTGGAACAGCTGGGAGAGCTCAAATTTTAAAGCTGCTTAGTGCCTTTAAAACAAGCTATGCAAATCAACAAAGATTGCCAGTGGGGGTTGAAAAGGTGTTTCCAAATGTTTTTGAGTCATTTCACCCACCAAGTGGTGGGTCAGATCAATCCTTTTTGCCAAGGCCTGATGGTCAGATGAAATTTGGCATGGTAGGAAAGGCAACAGCTTCAATGCGCAACCAGACATATGTACCACATGTAATCAATTCTCAGCAGCCTGCATCAGCAGAAGAGCTTTCAAAACAAGAAAGTTTATTTCGTCAGATGGCATCTGAAAGAGGTGAATCAAGTGGCGTTTCTGCCTCTCAAAACTCAATGATGGGTCTGCCAGTTGCTGTGCCCACTTTGCCACTCCAGACTTCTCCACTAAATTCTCAGTTATCTATGCTTCACTCTCAAGGGCAGGATCCAAGAAAGTATTTGGCATCCAAGATTCATTTAAATGCACCATCTATTGTTTCCTCTCTTAATTCAGGTCTTTATTCTAATAATCAAGATCATATGAAGTCTATAAATGGACAGGATTCTCAAGCAATCCAACACTCTACTTGTCCGCCTATCCAACAGCAAAGTGATTCTTGCAGTGATGGTCCAGTGGACAGCCAAGCCTCTGAGCTTTCAGATGCTCCTCGTCATCATTATGTTTCTGCTAATCAGGTTATGTCAAGGACAGCCATACAAAATGATTTTGATAAGAAAGCTGTAAAAAGGTTGAAGATCACAGATGCTGGCAATAGTGGTATTGATCCAAATATGAGTGCAAATTCCAGTGATCAACTAACAAATCCTCATACAGGGCTGGAACAATATGATGTTGCTTCTTCAACTAGAGCAGTGCATGAACTTGGAGCATTATCAGTTGACACTAGAATGGTTACTTCTTCTCAAGGAGTTAAAGAAAGAAGTGAAGCAGCCTTTAATCAAGGGATGACTGCGATGATGATACAAAGGCGATTACAAAATCAAGGCTACAATCACCTTATGTATCAATCCTCACAGTCTTCTTCAGGAGCAGATGACAGAAATCATGTTAATTCACAGTATGCAAATTCCAGATCATTGCAGTTTGGTACTGATGCTAACCAGAAAATGTTTGCATTGCGAATGGCTGAAATGTATAAAAGATTGGGTGAATCTGGAAGGCCGGCAACACTAACTTCTAAACAGATGAGTCATGGGAGAAATGTTGAGAACTTGTTTCCTACTGCAGGATTAGCAACGCCTGTTACCAGTTATGGTAGTGACTCAGCTCTGAAAGAATTTGAATCTACAGGACCTGCACAAAGCCCAGCAGATATATCATTGCCTCCCACTAAGGGGAGTGCCATGCCTCAATATCAATATTATTTATCTGAATCAAACATTGAGCCTTCAGTTACAGTTTTACCTAAGAAACGCAAAAAAGTTGCACCACTACTTATTCCATGGCATGTAGAGATTGGTCAAGCTGGAGGAGAGCTTCACTCTACAAGGTTTGAAGCCATTCATACCCAGAATCCTCAGTTTTTTCTGCTTACGTCATTGACTTCATAGATTTAAGTAGATGGTGGCACATCACATTGTCTTTTGTACAGCTTAAAATAGGTTGTGTTTGTATTCCCAAGATTCTAATGTGGGATGGAACTTACTATTTGGTTGTGAACTTTGTTGATTGACAGAGATGCCGAGATGGCATGGGCAGTTGCAACAAACCGTCTGACAGAAAAGGTGGGCTTAATATAGTTGAGTTGAGTCCTTTATTAGTCTGTCATTTGTTTGAAAGTTTGCTTCTATTCATGATGAGAAACACATTTTTCATTACTTCTTACTTTCTGAACTACAATGTCTCCTATTGTGTACACAGGAAGAAGATGAGATTGACAACTATGAAGAAGGGACAAAACCTGTAGCTCGAGTAAAAAGAAGATTGAAGCTGACAACTCAGCTAATGCAGCAACTCATTCCACCTCTACCTACTGCAGTAATTCGTGGAAAAGCAAGTGTTGAACATGAGAATGCAACTTACACTCTTGCTAAAACAGCATTGGGTGATGCATGCAAGCTAGTTTCCACTTGGAGGACAGACCTGGGAAAGGATGTTGAAAATGAGAACTTGTATGTATCTATTTATTTTTTATTTTTATAAATCTATAATAAACTAGACTGAATTGGAGCAATGCTGGTTCTATAGTTATACCCTATGTCAAGTATAATAAGATGATAATATGTCAAAATAGCTAGTCTTATCTTTAATATTACTAAATAGAAATAACATTAAGCTGTGTGTATTACTGATTGTGTTTGCATCTTGTTTAATCATCCACTACATGCTTATATATAATGTCCTATAAGCAGCAATTTAGGAAAGTTGTAAGATTTCTATTTTCATTTTACAGGGCCTTAAGGCAGCTTCAGAAACATACAAAGTTCAAAGGAAAGCCTTTGCAAATAGCAGAAGCATTTATGGATAGAGCAAAGCATTTGGATGACGACTTCTTGAGGTAGGAATCAGTATGTTATAGATTAGACTTCTGGTTACATAGTTCGTTTATTACTAATATTAGTTTATGAAAAGCTCTTGTTTTACTAAAAGGCAAAGCATGGACTAGATTGTAATTGTTGAAGGTTTAGTTCACACTAGCTTAGGCAGTATAACTTAGAACAATGCACTGGGTACAGCTTCAATATAACCAAGTTTCACTTAATCCAATATATATTTTGACTAAGGATGCCAACCATGGCCAAAATTTCTAACAAACAGGATTAACCAGGTAGCCAATTTGCCTATCCAATGAAATTAAACGAAGTTGCATGGACACGGATATGGATACAGATGCGGATACGGTATTGGCCATTTTTTAAGACCCCCAATATGGATATGGCTGGATAGGACATTCATAAAGAAAACATACACATATTTTCTAAGTTATTAGAGGAGATTTTCATTACTTTAAAAGCAAATAAGAAAATGTAAATTAAAATAATATTAATAATTTAAATATTAATAATTTAGTAAAGAATAAATAGTTAAATATATATTAATAAATTTTATTTATATTTAAAGAATAAGTTTTTTTTATAAAAATCTCTTAACATTTAACCAATATAATATAAATATAAAATAATAAACAATTAACTTTTTTAAATTTGTAAAAATTAAAACAGCAAAAAAATAGTAGAGTTGTATTGGAAGAAGACTTAGAAAAATGGGTTGCTGAAATAGAAAAACATTTCATTTGTCTTCCTCATTTGGTGTTAGGTTTTATTTATACAAAACAAAAGAAAAAATTGCATGATTGAAGTTTTTTAAGATAATATTTTGGAAGATTCACGCCAGCTTTTTTGAAAATCAAATCACATAGTATCCGGCACGGCTGGAAAATCAAGGTTTTTTGGGCACATGTGGGTACGGTATCCAACGTGTATCCATGGCGTATCGCACAAGTATCCGTATCGGATATGGGGATATGCGTGCCCAGGGAGGGGCAGGGGTGTATCTGGCTACCCTGAAATTAACTGTTAACAGTAAAATAGTCATAACATCTATAGCGCTAAAATTACAAAAAACAAACTGCCTATTCAATGAAATTAACCGAAAAGTGTAAAATTGTCATAACATCTATAGGCACTAAAATTACAAAAACAAACATTGTGAGTATCGATACCAACCATGAAAGCAAAACTGATTCCCAAATTTTTTGCCATGGCCACTAATTTTAAGACGAGCTGTATACTGTTGGGCATATAGAGGTCTGCATTATTTTTATAATAATTTATGGAGGGAATCAATTGGGGCCCTCACCCATGCATATTAGAAACTACATAAAAAGATATTAACAAAGTTAGGAATGAAGCCATTATGCAAAACAGAGAAACCAAAACTGGGGCAGAAGAGACCACAAGGCCAGGTCAAACAAAAACAAAGTAGCCAAAAGATGAGCCAGAGATGGAAGAAAATATGAAGAGAGAATTACAGAGACACCTCACTTTCTGACACCAACACAGCAGACTGGAGAAGCTCTGTCTTTTGAAACTGACACCATCCATATATTCTCACCTTTTGATGCAGAGGAGCCCAGATTGATCAATTGGGGAATGTAAACCCCATGAATCACCTCTGATCTCTGAGTGGAATGTGGAAGAGCACCATCAACAAACTGTAGGAGAGTAAACACGCTTGTAACCTCAAGAGTCCCATTGCAGTGTGTGACCAAATAATTCTGTACTACAGATTGCATGTCGAGATAAAAGGATTGCAGGTCCTGGGGCTGGTGATGAATCACCAACAACTGATTGTTCAAGAGTCAAGACCTTAACATGCACTCTAGATAATGACTCCAACAAAGTCCAACCTGCTAAGGAGGAAGGCATATCAGCAGCAAGGGCAAATGCATAATCCTCAGGAAGGAGAAAGCTGTGTATGCAATTCATAACCTGTCCATCCACCACCTTACCATTCAAATGCAAGAGAAATTCCTCACAAATGGAGGATTTACTGTGCAACTTCCCATAGTCACCATTCCCCTCCAACCCCAAGATACATTTAACTAAATTGAAAGATCCTGGAGCTGAACCATCAAAGAGAACCTTTAACTTCTGTCAGAAACAATGCCATCGAGGAGGGGAGCCTCATGATCCCTTACTAATGCGGTTCACGAGGAAAGGGCACCTGGAAAACTTGCACCAGACAAATACAACAACCATAACACTCCACAGACTACAGCATAAAAAAGACAGAACATGACACCAAGACAAGAACTTCCCACACTTCAACAATAACAAGGAACTGAGCTGGCAAAAAAAGTCACTTTGCATGTGCCACAAAGTGAGCCCAATGGCAGCACCTACCTCAGCAAGCACAGCACACAATGTGAGCACCAACTTACAAATTGAAATAATGAATCATTGGAAACATGAGAAGAGGTCTCACGTAATCACCCAGACACCTCCTAATAAAAGCTGGGGGGTGATTGGACAACCAGGACCCATCAAATGCCCAATCCAAGTAGAAAAGAATAATTATGGGGGATGATCAAATAAAATAATCATGTCTTATCCATCCCACACCTCAATAATATCTGCCACCAAACTTGAAAAGGGATGAAGATCCATCCCATGATTGGGTATGAGTTTCATCGCTGGTAACAATGAGAGAAGCTTAGAAAGCTTAACACACACATTAAGCTTCTGCCAGCAATGATAGTTCTGTTGGGCTCTATCAACACTGCTTTAGCCTTGATCATTTCTGGTATGACCCCAGCACCCGCTAAGCCAGGATTGACCTTTTGAATTTCCATCAAAGTTGAGCCTCATGGATCCAACATGCAATTTAGATCACCATACATTCTCCTGAGCAACTTTGTTTGCTCTTAACCTGTTAACAGGGATGGAGGTCTGGATTATTAAAATGAGGGGATTTGACAAACTGTTATATGATTCTTTGGCATTCACCTATCCTATGAACTGGGAGCTATCCTATGAACTGCATAAACTACTTACCACTTGTTCCTGTTGAACTTAAATTTTTTTGGAAACATAGAAACATTGCCAGATTGATGGTTAAAGTCATCCAAACCTCTGTTAAGACTAATTTATGAAAGTAAGATGTGTCTTTAACTTGTCAGTGAACTTGAGAAGCATTGACACTCAAACTACTGCATCAATATCCACATTTCTAAGAGCTTACGAAGTATTATTACCTACTAGCAACTTTTGGACCCATTCCTTGGTGATAAGTGGCTGCTATGTAGATGAGGTGGAGGGGTTGCTTTTCTCCATCTCATTCTTTGGTGATCTTGTTCTAGTCTGGTTGAGTTAAGGGAAAGGGCTGATTTTCCAAGGCTTAGCTGGGAGCTCTGGTCCATCAATGAAGCAAATCTTGACAGGATGGTTTTGCTCAGGACACCCAATTGGCTTGGTGATTGCCAGTGTTGCAGGGGATCTGCCTGTTGTTTGCCATTGGTGAGCCTTCTAAATATTTAATATGTCGTTGCCTTTGTGTTATCAAGCCCTTTGAGACTGGAGGGCACAAGATAAACTGCTGCAGGAGACACAGTTAATACCTAGACCTTTGGGGTACATGGCTAATCCCTGGATGTTTGGGGCACTAAAATGTGTTTTAGTCAACACCCAATTGGGTTGGGAAGCCCTCATGCCAGGTGCTCAGTGGTGAAACTATCAGGCTTTTATCCTTGAGCATAAACCCCCCTATAATTAGGTGCAATCCCCAAGTTGCTTGCAGGCATCTTTTTCACGTATCCTGCTAAAGATGAACTCCAGCAGTTGAATCAAGTGCAGGTTTGTGTTCGAGTCCTGAACCCCACCAGTTTAAAGTTGAAACAAAATATCCATGCATACTGCAGCCTTTTCAGCTCTTTGATGCTGGTGTTGTCATGCTATCTTTGCTCCTGGACACCTGATTGCTACAGGCTGATACTGTATCCTGATCATATCTTTCTTAAGAAATGAAAAAAGAAAAAATAAATAT
This sequence comes from Sequoia sempervirens, assembly GCA_007258455.2. NCBI lineage: Eukaryota > Viridiplantae > Streptophyta > Pinopsida > Cupressales > Cupressaceae > Sequoia > Sequoia sempervirens. The sequence continues at coordinate 2,348 of VDFB02003749.1, read as the reverse complement.
AACAAAGGAAACAGTAACTAATGAAACCTAATAACTCCTGAAAAATATATCAATGTTTAAGTTTTACAAGCATTAGTGTATATGTATATTTTTTAAACCAAAATTTAATGTATTTCGGAAGGGACTTAAGAAATTATTATATATAATATATATTGTTGTCACATTGTTGTAAGGTTGTAGGCTGACCTGTGGCTGTTACTGGCAAGATCTATTAATTTATGAAAAAAACTGGATAAAACTAACAGATATGGTTCCCACACTACGATAATGATAATCTATATCATTTCTATGTGCTCTCACTTGTTCACATAAGATCATATTGGTGAAGCCTATACATACACACTCATTAACTGTCCTTATACATATGGGTTTATATATAAGCCTTTATGTTCAGTTTTAATAAAGCCTAGAATACATGTATTTAGTTTCAAGCACTGTATATTTGTTTATATTGATGACGACAACAACTTTTAATGTCCTTATAGACCAGATTGGTCTGTAGGACTTATTCAAATGTACAGAAGCAAATTAACTTGACTTATGTCTTTTAAGCTTTATGATATAGGGCAATCAAAACCTGCCAAGGTTATATGTTTTTTTGTTTAGAGTCCAGACATTTGTTCCTGTGAATATTTAGATCTAAAATAAAATCTCTAAGTTTTGTTCGATTGTCTTGGCATAGAATTTCATGGACTTGGACGTGTTAGGAAGTAATCTAACTTGCTGGTCTTGGTATGGGGATGCGGGCGGGTCGGGTATGTTGGTATGGTGTTATTTTTTTCCCCGGTTATGGGTATGGGTTCATGTGTGTGTGTGTTTGTGTGTATTATAAAAATAGTGGTACTCATAATTGCCAATAACAAAAATTTAAATACCTCATAATTTGCCAAAAAGAAAATACTCAATTCATAATTAAGTGATTTGTCAAATGTCAATACACAATGAAAATTACAATCAATATTCAATAATCTTCATACTGCTCTTCATCTAGAGCATCAGTCACATTTGATCTAATTTCATTTGAACCACAATTAGCTGCCACTTCCACTAGTCATGTCATGTAAAAGCTGTTTCATCTATATAGTTTTTGACAAGTGCAAAAATAGTGTAAGGCAGTACACTCAAGAGTAAGATCTCAATTCCTCCACACTTTTTTTGTAATCAAGTTTCTTATGTGACAAGAAATGCAAGTTGGAGTGTACAAAGACTGAATCCTCAGCTTCTTTTGCATCCAATTGGCTGCACTTAACTAAGTGGATAAAGGAGTATGTGCTCCAATTCCTCTTAGTTGAAGAAGAGCTCACAACCTGTAGAAATTTTTAACTTTGAGCAAAATAAGTTATATTCCCCAAGGCCTCAGGATGAAGGGATGGGGGGATGTGGAGACGGGTCTTGAGAATAGGGGGGCCAAGGGCATAGATTTGGGGATGGCAAGTAGTTAGGCTTTGGCAGTAGAGATCCCAATGGAGTCAAGGGGCAGTGCACCTTGTGGGCGTTTGGGGACAATGCCTACAATGGGGTTGAGGGGCAGAGCCCCCACCACCAAGCCCAAATTAAGGACTTTGAGACCACAGAAACCTTCATGGTGTACATCATTTTCACAATTTTATCACTTAAAGGGGAAAATTAGGTTTTTTGACATTTTTTTTTAAACGTTTTAAAAAATGGATTATTTTTTTGCTTTTTCTCTCGGGCAGCTCTTGGGTTTGCCCAGGTCCAAAATTTGGGGTGGACCCCGGGCAAACCCCATGCCGTATTGCCCTGAACTGTACCCATAGGGATGGGGTGTGGGGGTTGGTTCTGCTAAACCCTATAACATTGGAAGTAATGTGTTTTATCTTATAGTTCTTTTGAATTCCACATCTGACAGATACTCTCATCTCATAAATCTCCAGCAAATCATTTGTATTTAAATTACTGCATATCCAAAGTTACAGGCTTGCTAAAGCATCATAATAAGTTGTCCCTTTAAAAGGCAGAAATTAAGAAGCTTGACAACTTACAGAAAATTGGGAACCTGTGATTCAAGCTTTGACTGCATGCCATATTTCAACCATTTTTCATCTTAGTTTATTCCCAGAACTAATATTATCCATATTGCTTAATATTTCTATTTATATTGAACTTGAGAATAACTCACCAATTGACTGAAGGTTGGCTGATAGCTTCGGTTAATGTGTCTTTTATTGTCGATGATGTGCTATTTTTACAATGTAATGGTGATTAAGAGTTGCAGTTTTGAAGGAAAATAGAATGTTTGCTCTGGAGGATTTTACATGCTCTGAAAAACTTAATTAGAGATGATGCATCATCATAATAGTAAATACTCTGGACTGAGAGCTTGACAT
>VDFB02003748.1:69785-83282 GCA_007258455.2 Sequoia sempervirens | reverse complement strand
TACACATACATATGTATGTGTGTGGGGGGTAAGTGTAAGAAGTTTGGTCCACTTTTTGATAAAAAAAAAAGTCAAAACATCTCCTTTAAAAGTCAAACTTTGTCACAGTTGGGGTAATAATATGAAGCACCTACACATATACTATTTATTAATATGGTGTAAAAACATGAAATGTGGTATTTTTTCAAATTCTTAAATATGATTTATTTTAATACCTAGGCCATAAAGTTAGTTTTGTATAGAATATACAAAAGTGGATTTCTTAAAGTATGTTGAAAGATGAAACATGCACGTGTATGACCAACAAAATAAGTAGTAAATAAAATTATCTTCAAAAACTTTTTTGGAAAGATGTATATGATGTTGAAGTTTGGTCAAAATATTTTTGTAATTTTTAGTAAATATATTTTTAATTATTTTTTTACTAAGATCAAGGTACTTTTTTAAAACCCCTCATTTGACATAAAATTTGTAACATGAAGTTTATTTTTCTTGTGTAGATAATGATGTCTAGATTGATCAAACATTAAAAAAAATTCAAAAGTTATTAAAAAAAATAGTAATATATTTCATTCAAGTTTATGAAGCTTTTTTTAAATAAATAATAAATAGAAAAATATGTTCAACGCTAAAAATTATATGTTTAGAAACTAGACATTGCCATTTGTAATTGGATTTAATTTCATCCAAAAAAAATAAAAAAAGGTTGTCAGACATAAAGTCAAAGTCTAATCCTTCCAAAAAATTATCAAGATTTTTGTTCAAAATTAATTAATGGGTAGACAATATGTTTAATGCTAAAAAACTACATATTTGAAAACTATACATTGTCATCTATAATGGGTTTTAAGTTCATCGAAAATTTCTATAAAAAATGTTGTCAACCATATTGCCAAAATTTGTTCCTTATAAAAAATTGTCTCTTGATTCTTTCATGAAAAGTGGACTCAACTTCTTCCACTTATGTATATGGATTTATGGTATTATAGATTCATGTCATTAAATAGCTAATGTTGTTTCATACAAATAATTATTAGATAAATTAGAAAATTTTGATTGTATATTATAACTAACCTTAATTTTGATATTAATTGCTTAATAAAGCATTAGATAAGATTATGATTTAAACAAATTATAAATAATGTGTAAGAGGATGATTTAATTACTTATTGAGAATTCATTCAACTAATTTGTTTAATTATTCAAATCATGTATTTTCATGAATAGTAAATTTTATAGAAATTAAATTACGCATATATTGTGAATGAAACAAGTGCATTCATTTTCGCCCCATCAATCTGTGCAATACCTTTTATAAAATCCTCTCTAAAATTTTGGTGAACCGCATTAAACCTCTCCTTGAAAAACTTATCAGCTCCACTCAAAAAGGGTTTGTGCCTGGTCATCATATCCTTGATGCTACCATAACCACCCATGAATTGCTCCATTCCATGGATAGATGCAACTATACTGCTATGGCCCTTAAATTAGATATTTCAAAAGCCTATGATAAGGTGATTTGGGACTTTGTCCCAAAAGTCTTAGCTAAGTTTGGTTTTGACCAATCTGTGGTCAAACTCATAATGGAATGTGTAACAATGGTTAAGTAATTTGTTTTAGTTAATGGGACTCCTTTTGGGTTTTTCTCTGTTGGGAGAGGTATCAGACAGGGTGACCCCCTTTCACCCTATTTGTTTATCATGATTGCAGATGTCTTGAGCAGGAAATTTTCTAATGTTTTGTCGGAAGGGTCTATTAAGGGAATCATGGCTGCCTCTTCCTTAGAGCCGACTGTGATCCAACAATTTGTGGATGATAATTTTCTTTTTGGGAAAGCCTTTGTGATTGAAGCCAGGAAGTGGAAAAATTGTCTCAACAACTACACAGCTTGTTTTGGTTAATGTATTAACTATAATAAAAGTATGATTTACTTCTTCAACAACACTCTTAACCTGCAAGCTCGGGTGACTATTGTCCTGGGTTGTTTGAGTGGTTCTCTTCCTCTAGTTTATCTTGGTCTACCCCTTACTGTCAAGGAAGCCACTCTTGACTTTTGGAATTTGATCCTTGAAAGGATCCAAAGAAAACTGGCTAGGTGGAAAGGCTCCATCCTTGGCCGTGTTGGTAAACTATAGCTCCTATTTGCTACTCTTCAAGGTATCCCTGTCTACTTCCTCTCCATTTTCAAGATTCCCAATTATATTGCTGAGAAGTTTGAGAAAATTCAAAGGAATTTCCTCTGGTCTAGGATCAAGGAAAAGAAGAAATTTGCTCTGGTTAAATGGGACAAAGTCTGTCAACCTAAACATTGTGGTGGGCTTGGGATTAGAACTGTCTCTAATACCAATAAAGCTTTAATGGCCAAAGTGGGTTGGGACCAACTGAGGAATAGAAAGGATTGGTACAATATTATGAATGCTAAGTATCTTCAAAACAGACCTTTGATTCACTGCCTATCGGAGGTTCACCCTTTGGGTTCCTTGGCCTGGAGGAGTATTTGCAACCTACAAGGTCTGCTGAGGACTGGGATAAAATGGAAGATTGGAAATGGTAATAAAATCACATTCTGGGAGGACCCATGGTTACTTGATACCCCTTTGGAAAGCTCTAAATTTAGAAATATTATGAGACTGGCACAACGATTCTTTGGTGTTTATATTATTGATTACCTCCTTGGCCCTCATGGTGCTAGGAAATGGAATGATTTGGCCCTTTGCTGCCCTTTAACCCCTGATCTGAGCCTCCTTGCCAAGACCCTGCAGAAGTTGCTCTCCCTTACTAGACTTCCTTCAACCAACATGGGGGATGAGCTCTTTTGGACTCACGATAAGTAGGGAGATCTTTCAGTTAAATCGGCTTACAATCTACTCACGGACCAGGGTGTGTCCTTGATCTTTGGAAGAGGGTTTGGAATCGACACATGATCTTGAAAGTTAACTTCTTTTGGTGGATTGCCTACCATAACAGGATTCTAACTCAAGACAATTTGAGGAAATGGGGATTCCAAATTCCCAACAGATGTTTTTTATGCAAGTGCAATGAAGAATCAATGGACCACTTGTTGTTACACTGCCTGTTTGTTGTTGGTGTGTGGGAGTTGGCTATAGAACGTTTGGGCATTCAATGGACTATGTGTTAGGATATTAGATTATTTATCTTGAGCTGGACTGGACCCTTTGTCCACCCTTTACCTTGTGAAATTTGGAACCAGGTTCCCCCCATTATCTGTTGGTGCTTATAGAAAGAGAGAAACAATAGGATTTTCAAGAACATTGAGATGAGTCTGAAGGAGGTTTTTGGTATTGGTTCTTGGCTCATTGCAGAAAACATTACACTCTTCAATGGGAAAACCCCATATAAAGGTTCGACCGAGAGGGAAATTATTATGGCCAAAGCTTGGCATCAAAACCTGGATGCAAGCTCCTATGACAACTCCAAATCCCTGGCTAGAAGAGACACTATATGGAAGCCTCCTGATAGGGGTTGGTATAAACTTAATTTTGATGGGGTAGCTAAAGGAAATCTGGGTAGAGCTAGCATAAGAGGTGTTATCAGAGATTGAAAAGGAAATTGTTTGGCTGGTTACTCTGGGGGGATTGGTATCCACTCTTCTATGATTGTGGAAGCTAGAGTGCTACTTAAGGGCTTATAGTTGGTTGTTTCTATGGGGATTGAGAACATTCATATCGAAGGTGATTCTAAGTCTATTATTGATGTTGTTAACTTTGGAAGATTATTGGGGTGGAGTACTAAAGACATTCTAATATCCATAAGGCTCTTTGTGTCTAAGTTGAATTTAAAGATAGCTACCCACATTTATCGGGACGACAATCAAGTGGTTGATGCCTTAGCCAACTTTGGCACACATTGGAAATTCTCTAAGTGCTAGCATAATTTGGGGAACCTACCACCAGGCATTCAACGTCTAACTTTGAAGGAGCAGATCCCTTACTTGATCCATGATAATAACTAATCAAGCACTTTTATGGATTTCATGGGGGGTCCACATGCTTGTCTTATGGGCTATGTGGATGGGTGTTAATGTTGAGGTGGCCTACAAGTGGAAAATTTTGAATAATGAGGCGGAGTTCATTTTTAAAAGGGACATCATGAGGAATTATGGCGGGTGCGTTGTGATTAAGACCAAGCTTGGTCGTACCTTACGTAAACTCCTTTTGGGATTGTGCTAAGCCATCATATTTTCAAGTTTTTTGATTTTAATATTGATGTGATTGATAATTATGAGATCAAGCTCCTAATTGGCTCTATCCTTTCCACTATTTTGTCTCCACTTCTAAAATTTGGCTTCTTATGTGTTTCTGAATTTGGCCCCGCGACCATCTTGTCTTGGTTTCTACGCAAAAAACAACATGGAAGGCAAACCTTCCATTCCCATCATGTCCTGCTTACCTAGCCACAAGTGTTTGGAGATCCTCATTTATGAATTTGCAAAGATTTCTTTTAGGGAATTATCTCCTCAAGCGTGTGACCTGTACATTGCTTTGATTACCCAAGGCTGCTTTGTTTGGCTTAAAATCCTAAATGTGCGAGTGAATTTTCACCTTACCATTTTCTCTAACCTTTTGCTTTCACAGGTTTTCTGGTTATTTTGTGTGCAGAGTGACATTATGGGTGGTGATAGGGTGCGAACGAAGCCCAACAACTATGGAAAATTTCACAAAGATCCATTGGTGTGGCACATATGTGTTGAAGGCGATCTAGCTCCCCTAATGGAGAGTTTGGTGGGCCACGACCCTAATTTGTCTGCTCAATTTGTTAACTCTTGGAAATATCATCATGTGACTTTGGGTAGTATTTCCTTTAAAGTGAATGAGGAATTGATAGCACAAACGACAGGGCTTCTATGTTCTGGTATGAAGCACTCAAAGCATACAAAAGCCTAGGATAATGAAAGTATGAACGCATTTTTTGTGGGGAACGAGAAGCCAATTCGTAACCAGTCGGGGTTTGAGAGAGAGGCTCTTCTGCAACCTTGGAACCATTTCTTCCTTGTCCTTATGAAGTACGTGACTCTAGAAGGTAGATACAAAACCTACTACTTCTACCATTTCCTCTTTTCAATCACCTCCAGCATAAAATTTTGTTAAGCTTTCCTTTCTTCCTTCTAATGGATTTAGAGAGTTTTGTTGGAAAATGCATTGAGGTTGTTGGCCTAAATCCTGATGATACTCCTCCCCTACCGCTTCACCAAGGCCTCATTTTGAGGCTCTACCATTTCCATCTTGCGTTATGCCCGCCCAAACCCATTTCTATTGTCTCTTTTGAGGAAATTGAGCCTCCTATTGTGACCAATATATCCCCAGCCGAGTCCAAAGGCCTCATTAGAAAAACTCATCTGGTCTTTGTTGCTATGCATAAGCCTAAACCCATTGCTAAGAAGCTTAAGGGGAATGTGAGTGTTGCCCAGACTAGTGTTGCAGCTAGTCTCTGTGAGCTCAAGTTGACCCCTGCCAAGACTGTTTGCAAACCTACCTCAAAGAAGAAAGGTAAGGAGGAAGTGAAGGGTTTGATGGAGCCTCCGACCAAGGACAATAGAGGTAAAAATGTGGTAGGCAGGGATTCTAAGGTGGACATGGTGGTCACGACTATGGTGGTGACTAGTGGCGATGCCATCATCAGGAGATCTGGTAGGATGGCTAAGAATAACAAGAAAGTGTAGGTTAATGACTTGGATTTGGAAGAGGAGCAGTCTGACAGCAAAGATTGCAGGGATGAGGAGTCTGGGGATGAGGAGGAGTATGTTGGAGGGCCCCACTCCATTCTTGGTATTAGCAAAGTGAAAAAGGAGAACTCAGCTTCCCAGTCCTCAGACCCGTTGGATATGGAGCGTGTTGTTACTGTGAAGACTTTGAATTATGGGGAGGAGCTCCGTGTGATGTAGGAAAGAATGGGAAAGTTGGACAAAAAAATTTGTGGCTTGACCCGTTTCACTGTCAAGCAGGTCCACTATGTTACCAGCACCTTGTCTGGAGTTATGAAGGATGAAATGGACAAGAAGAATGTTGAAGATGGATAGGAATGGTTTGGGGATGATGTTGTTAATCTCTTGTCTAAGAACTAGGAAAATTCGAGTTAGTCTATTGTTGGTCTATTTTTTTGTATGTCTGTTGTTGGTCTAATGTGTTTGTTTTTTGGCTATCTTTTGATGTTTTTTGGTCTTGAACTTTATTGGACCTTGTGGCTCTCTGTGTAAGGGAACAACACCATGTAAATGTTGCTTACCTTATCAAAAACAAGTGCATTCATATGACTTGGTCATGAAGAGTCATGATTCCATTACTATATATGATTAAGTTGTGATTATTCTCTAAGAGTTAATTTTACAATATAAATAAATAGTGTCATTCTAACTACTACATACGTATATGCATATGCATATGTATATGTATTTATGTATGTATGTTAGTATATGTATATGTATACATGTATATGTGTGTTTTTCATGATGATATTTAATGTGTAAATTGAGTGTATAGGCAATTGTAGGTTGTCAATGAGAAAGAATGAATCATTAAGAACATGATTCATGAGGGGTGGGTGAGTAAAGTACCTCCCCATCCTTTGGGAAGACCATGACAACAATAGACATTGAGGAGTTTCTTGACCAACCTTTCTTCCTTGAAATGGATGCACGCCCATGTGGATACATGTACAAATCCATCTCTTGCAATAATGAGATGCAAGAAGGTAGGTAAGAGCCATGTGAGGTGAAATGTGTCCTCATCTAATAGGATGAAGATGTGTGACATGGTACAACCTTATAAGCCTCTATTTTTGGATTATAATTAGAGAGGAGTATTCATTCATAATTATCACACACTTAGATTTTTTGGGTGAATTTTCAAGAGAAATTGTTGAGTCGGGAAGGAATCTATTGAGCGTTGAAACCTTGGGATAGGTGTCTAAGAAAAAATATTGGAGGAGAAAGGGGATTATTAACTCCAACAAGTTCCATAAGAAGAGTCAATCCTTCTACTTTTGTTTTTTATTTTCTTATATGTTTGTTTATATGAATGAACATATTTGTATGTGTTAGTATTGTGTATGAGAAAAAAATGAAAATTTTGTTGTATCTCTTTCCCTTTTTTGGTTATTGTGTCCCTTTTACAGGTGTGTGAATAAGAGAGCATGGATGATTTTATTGAGGATGTTATTTATGTTGAAAACTAATACTCTCTTCTATTTGAGGTGTTGTGTATTAATTTTTTCCTAATTTCGCTTGGATCTCTCTTGAAAGATTAAGAGAAAGCCCCATGTTCTTGTGGTTGAGAGATACATAGAGATCCATCTATGATAGGCATATTGGTTTTTTGTTTTAAGTATATTATGAAAGGAGAAATAATTGATGGATTTTTATTGGGATATGAATGCATGGCATAAGTGGAAACTTGGTGGAGTGTGGAGATTTGTATAATTTGTTGTGTATGAAATGGTTATAGAATTTTGGAATAGTTCAATTTTGGGCTAGGCCTAAATGATATTATTATTGGGTATGAGTACCTTTAATATGAATATTCTCATGGGGATTAGATCACTGTTGCCTCCCTTATTTTGAATAAATAAGTCAATTCAATGTTTTGCTTCTCACTCATGTGTGTATGTACATGTCTATAATTTTCTTGATTTTGGTGTTCTTGTGTTATCTCTCATTCTTGTATAGTTCTCCTACCTTAGGGTTGGAATTACTTTGTGTGAGTATAATGGTTAGGAGTTGAGCACTTCACTATGCAAATTGGGATCTTCTTTGAATTTGAATTAAGGTCTTGCAAAGGGTAGAAGATTTAGAAATAATTCTAAGTAGTATATTTATAATATTAAATTATCTTACATGCAAACTTCATTGTTCTAAAAAGTGATTTTTTTTAGATGTACAAATTCAAAAATTATATTTCAAAAAATGTATGAAAATAAATGAATATATTAATTTCTTTCATGTTACACACAGTAGTTTCTAAATTATATTATTTCATGTAAAAATAATATATATATATATATATGTGTGTGTGTGTGTGTACACAAGTACTTTCCTTATTTAATTATTCCATGTAAAAAAAATATCAAATATACAATGTGTGGGAAATAAGATATTATAAAAGCTTATAAAATTTCTTTGGGAACCTTTTCTTCTATTCATGGATTTCACCCTATGAAAGTGATTGAATTGTGGGGATCATATATAAACTTCTAAAAACCCTTTGGGAATCATTTCTTCTATTCGTGGATTTCACCCTATGAAAGTAATTAAATTTCAGTACAAATAGAAAGAAAAATAAAATAAAAAATGTAAATCCATTTTGTGCATGTTTTATAATCATGACATTTGATGAGACCACATTTATTTGAGGTACTTATGAAATAGTTTGTTTTCCTCCTCCATGCTTCTACATTCTACATGCATGTTTACTAAGGAAGTTACAAATACAACATCTAATGAAAACCCTTTATCACTTATGCTTTTTAAAATAAAAGAAAAATATTTAAAATATATTTTAAGGGGACCATACTCACAATCTCTTTTGTGGGGTGTGACTTTCATATGAGAGATAGCCCTTTGATAAATAGGTCAAGAAACCCTAGTTGGGGTGTGGCACCTCCATGGCCATTTCCCTCCACCACAACCTTGAAGCAAATGTCTTCGATAATTCCTTATAAACCATATTTATATCTTTGCATCCCCTATTCAATATTGCATGTCTTCCATGGCCATACCACCACCTCCTCCTTAATTCTTATAAAATACAACAAAAAAAAACATAAATAAAATAAGTAATTAGGTGCCATGTGATAATATTTGGGGTCTACCAATATTTCATCATCTAACTTTTTTTCATGTGCTTTATGTTCTTTTGACATATTTTGGACTTCTAACTAAAGTTTATCTTTGAATTTTATCAATAGTTCATATAAATCATGGTAATTCTAATGGTTTTGATCATGAAAATTGGTCAAGAGTTTTGAATGTTGCATGAAGATAAAGGCCTAAATTTGTGTGTTAATACATAATAGATGCTTCAATTTCTAGTTTTTTATTATACAACTTTAAAATTTTGATAGTGGTTACAATTAGCCTAAGAATGTACCTAGTAGTGGTTTATGATGATTGGTTGATATTTATTTTTTGCATGAAGAGAACAAATTATAATTGATAATCCTATGTATTTGTGGTAACATATAGAGTATTTCATCATTAGATGGTAAGAAATAACTATTCAACAAGTATTTATCACAAGAATTTTGTGCAGTAATACTATTGAGCTTTATTTATACTTCATGATCTAAGGTGGTGAAAAGTTAAATTATAAAAATTGGAAGTTTTTTTCCTCTACTTGGAGGATAAGGGGAAAACATATCATGGCTTGCGGTAAATAATAGAGATAACTAGAATCAATCCCAAGGTATTGGTATACACATTTAATTATTTGGGGCTACAATGATCATTATTGAAGACCTAATTCTTGGTCTAAAGGAATAGAATATTGCTTTATGCTTAGGAAATGATAAAATAAAGGTTCTAAAAGATAATTGTTTCATAAGACTAACCTAAATTAATTTGATTTCCTTTCTTTAAGGATTATTTAACAGTTGCCTCCATAAACAAGATGTTGGAGGCTCATTTGAGTAGTGAGGTTAGATGTGAAAGGATAAATCTTGGGGTAGAGATTTAAGATCATAATTGAATATTTAGGAAAAAGGTTTATTTCAAGTGAGATTCTAAGTAGTTGAGATCAAAGGTCTAGTGATGCAACATCTAAGATTTAATAAACTTACAATACTAAATAGCCCTTAGAATAGAAGAATAAGATGAAACTAATTCACATGCAAACGAGATCTAAATAACAATATTCTAACACATGTATTCAAGGTAACAAAGACAATAAAATGGATAAAAAATACATTAACTCTAGGATGTATAAGTCAAGGTGACAAGTGTCCTAGAGGAGGTTGAGTTAGCCATAGTGATCTATGGATTTACACAACATGTAGGAGTAGAGGTTTAAAGTGGTATCATCTTGATGAGAAATATGTAACACCTAACTACCATTAATCAAGGAGATGAATGAGGTAGAAGTGGCAAGGAATCCCATCAATGAAGGGAGTTGACATATGCTATTTTTTCTTAATTTACCTAAGGAAATAAATGAAATTACTAAGTAAAATTAATATAAGGTGTAGTTATATAACCATACCAAGACCCCCCTTAAGTGTGACCGAAGTCAAAAATAAATAAGTCCTAAGATAAGCCATATGAGGTATCCATGTACAAATAAACAAACTCTAGGTATAAAGAGAGTATACCCCTCCAAAAGAAGAAGAGAAAACCCCTAAGATAAAACTCACTCCTAAGGAGAGGAAAGATGAAATACAAGAGAGCACCTACAAAATTATATTTTTCACTCATGACGGAATTGATGAAACTAAAGGCTAATGAAGATCCATGTGTGCTAAACAACATTCATTCCCCTAGGTAGAAGTAGACCCATAGGTGAAATTAGAATGAATTCATAATCCAAGAAGGAAAATGATACAAGCAATCAAAAAATGTACTTCTTTGGAATCTATGCAATGGTCCTTATGTTGGTGACAAGTTGTGTCAAGATCATATTAGGAGTCTTAGGCCTAACTAAAGAATATGACTACACAAGATCAAGTGAAAATTCATGTGTAATAGGTGCCAAAGACTTATTGTATGGATTTGGATGTGGGAGGTTGAATGCTTTTTAAACCATTCACGAAACATATCTTTTGAGGGAGTCCTCCCAACAAAATTTCTTGTCAATAGAAACTCTTCTAATCATTTACATACATTATCAAATTTAGGGATGAGTAAAACCACATTCGTCAGAAGGTCAAGAAGCTTACCTCGTGAAAAACCTTCAGAACAATTTTTTGATGCTTGTTCAATGGTGCCATTGTCTAGATCCACCAAACCATCAACACCAACATTAACTACTAGGTTGAAACAATTTGAGCATAAAAATGACTACCAAACAAACCTACAATAAATGCAAGAGAAAAATTCTCATGCACCAAAGGCACAAAGTGACTAAAAGAATGGCAACAAACTACAAAAAAGATACAAACTCTAATAAGATACAAACTCTAATACTGTCAAAGATAGTTTTCAACAAAAACCTCTTACACATCTTATTTAATTTGAAGAGTCTTTTCTTTTTCTTTTCATAGACTCTTACTAGCACATCTATATAAGACAAATTATTACACAAAGAAACATTATTATAATAACAAAAATCATTATATATATATATAACACGCCTGATTTTTTACATTATCTTCAATACTTCATTCAACCACCATATTAAATTTTCTTTATTCAAAACTATAAATCACTTATTATTTTGTAGAAATGAAATATATTTAATAAGTTTTGCAAACCTACTTTCACTATGAAGTCCAAATACTTTCTCCTATAGCTCCACCTTTTTTTAGGTACAAACAAATCTGTAATTTAGTTACCATATAAATTATATAGATCCATCCTTCCTCTAGATGTAAATGGAGTACCACCTTTCCATGAATCTTGATCTTTACAACTAGAAGAATATCCTTCACAATTTTTTGTTGAATACTAATCTCTTACAATAAAAAGTTTTTCCATAAGTTAAGTAGAACGTTTATTACTGTTATAAATAGAGGAATAGCCCTCCAAGTCAAAGGCACTAAAGGACAAATCAAAGAAAAAGTTTTTTCCTGTTGAGTAAGAGAGTTCTTTTTATGTGGTCCATAGATTTCCCTTTAATGGAGCACCACAATAATACCATTTAAAGTCGTGGGCACTAGTTACTAGCATAAATTCTCATCTTTAATGTGGTGCCACGTCCAGGGGCTGGGCCTCCTCCTGGGACCAAAAAATTATGCTACCTTTAACATCAAATCTTGTTTATTTGCCAATTTGCAAGTTCATTTTTCAATATGATTGAAGTCCATGATTTCTCTTTTTGACTACTTTCCCGTAGTTACCAGTGCTTCACCTACCAATTCATGTGCTTTAAGCAAGTCACCCTCCTGTATTCACTATTTTTTCAGTCTTAAAAGCTCATTTAAGAGGAACACAGAAAAGGTGAAACATAAATGCCCCAGAGCTGTCAGATAAAAGAATTAACACATTATAATTCCTTGGAAGTAACATATATTATTCTTCTTCTAATGGGTGGTCGTAATAAATGCACAGGAGTAGAACTGTTTACCTTTGACTGACTCACAGGTCTACACATGTGCACAACTGTGATTTTCCACAACAATTTCATAGAGCAGAGATGTAAGCTCTCTTCTAATACACAACAAAAAAGAAAGGGTATAACTATTCTGATACAATTGCAGGGTTTCCTAACATTACATCTTTCTTTCTTCCTGTATAGGATAATAAATACCATTTTATCATGTACAAGTTCCTTATCTGAAGAATAATTCCACAAAAACCCACTTTCATCCTTTGTATGGAATTGACCTGATCATTCTCAGGTCTAAATCTTTGGCTCAGGCCCACGGGACTTGAACCTGGCCTTGTAGGATCTTTATTCCATGACTTGGCTACCTGCAGTAGACGCCTTTTCTGGGTTTATCCTGTCTAAGACTTGCAGGAGAGCTCCTTTAACCATATGGGGATCTGCAATCTTGCCTTGTTTGTCCTACAATATCAAAGCGTTCAAAGAACTTTAACATCTCATGGCAAAAGATTGAACAAAGAAACAAGCACCAAAAAGAAGGGAAGAGACACACCAAACATAGATGAATGCCATGTTACAATACCAATTAGTAAAAGGCTTCTACAAAACATTATGATGCAATATTTGAAAAAAGGTAAGAAATCTTGCACATAATAAATAATTTATACAGAAGGAATGAAAGAACTTACAAACACTTCGTAAGATTGAACAAAGAAACTTACACCGAAAATGAACAGAGATCACACATATTGAGTACAAGTTCATACTAAACTCAATCTTTTAAATATGGTTGTGAAGAGTAAACAAACACACAAAAAACCCCAAACACGCCCAAAAAATTTTAAGGCCACACTTGTGCTCTGTAAATCCTGCAAAATTTAGTCTCACTACCTTTCCACTCAAAGCTTCGAACAAGAAATAGTCCTTGCAAGACACCCTGGCCTGCAGTACATTGAGGCCCAATGCTTCTACAGCTTCCAGTATAGCAATCAGCAACCCTGGCGACTTTTTACAGGAGACATGGATCTCGAGCCCACATTCCTTTCCCACCACCCTGACCTGGTAAACATAGTAAAAAAATTGATTAGTCCCCTCTCATTAATAGTACATACAACAGGGCACTTTGATTTTGGTTTTTATAATCCACAAACAAAGGACAATGATCTGCTTTGGTTTCTTAATCCAATAAACCTTCATAACAGATGGTACTTTACACACTCAACAACATTATCGCTATCAATACATGTGGGCTAAGATTTAAAACTTATTTTGTCGCAGTAAGCATTCCAAA
>VDFB02003748.1:0-64668 GCA_007258455.2 Sequoia sempervirens | reverse complement strand
AGAATGCATCTACAAATATAGATTCATTTTAGTGCACCAATTCAAGTGTTATAATGTGAATGGTACATAAATAATTCTTTTTGCCTCCCTCATGTAAAATGAATGCATTGAATATTTTTAAATACAAGGACATAGCAACACATCACAAATTTATGTTTAGTTGAGCCTAGGCAAGAGCTTGCCAAATTTAGATTTTATTTAGGAATAACAAGTTCATGACCACAAAGATGTCTAGAACCAAAAAAATATCCTAAAACATAAAAGAGGCCAAAACAAAAGGAATAACATGTGTATTAAATATGTGTATATGGCAAACGTATAGAGGTATGTAAACATATGGATAGTGTAAGGGATGAGTGCATATAAATCTTTGTAATAGATAAATAGGTGGCATAGAATAAGGAGCTCAACTTTACATATGTCATTTGTTTATGTGTATATATAAAGGCACTCTCCTCAAAATAAACATAAAAATAAATGGAAAATGGCATGGACATGCAAATTTCACCATTACATAATCAATTACTATTATAAAAATAAGCACTCTTTGTATGGAAGATTTTAAGGTTTTAATGTAAGTTAAGAGAGGTTGTAGAAAATATAAAGTGTATTAAGATAATAAACATAAATAGTGGTTTAGGTAGGTTCTAAAAATTGAAAAGTGTATCAAGAAGTCAACATTGTAAAAGAAAATATCAATTTCTTAGGCTTAGTCTAGGTTGATCAAATGAAATGCACACATTTTGGTATAAATTAATTTAGATTAATTAAATGGAAATTTTAGGCATTTAATTCAAAATTAAGTGTAAATTCAATTAAATAAATGTGGAGAAGGTTAATGGTAGTTAGCTCTATGCTCAAAGATGAATAACTATTATAGTTCTAGAATCTAGATTCTCTTGAAATTATAAATAGGATCTCTATGTTTGTGTATTACCTCAAATTATGTGTAAGATATGTATCTCAATCTAGATTGAGTCTATGTCATAGATCACATTTGCATTTGTAGATCTATCCTCTATTGTGTGAATCTAATCTTGTTGGTTGTGTTCTACTCTCTAGTTTGTCAAATTTTTTGGTGTTTACTCTATAATTTCTAAGAGCAATGCCTAAAAAGACTTTAGAGAGCTATTGAATTGCTAAGGGGCAAGTTCTCCTAAGTTAAATCCTAGAAAAGACTAGTTTTAGTATCATGTCAGTCATCAAAGACAACAAGCCTCAACCCTACAAATGCTCCTATGATGAATATGCATATTTTTATTCTTCTTAATGCACCAATCTAAAATATTATTATAGTAAATATTCTTTGAATGTTTTAGGATGAGAGAGGATATTTGACTATGAGAGGATGTGGAATGAATGCAATTGAGTTGGTGAAAGTTTAGAACTATGTCACTTTTTTATAAAGGAATGTCCAACACAAGTCTAAATTTTTAACTTGAACTGTACCTAAAAGTGACATATACATTTTAAAAGTTAAAATGGTATAAGACTAATGAAATAAAAAAAATAGTGTTGTTTATAGTTATAATTTTTATTTTTATCTTATGTTAAAATTAACTATATATAGTTTTTAATAAAATTGACAATATATTTTTAATTATTGAAAAAAAAAGTTTTAGAAAAGAGGTTGATATTAAAATTATCTCTTTTTTTCATAATTTTATCATATAATTAACTTGAATATTAGTGTATTAAAAAACTAATTTCGATATTTTTAAAAATAAATATTTAAAATTAGGTGTACTAAAAATGCAATAGTTTTGGTGGGCCTCCACTTTATGTCTTAACTATTATTATAAATAAAAATAAATTATACTCTTTTGAAGAGGACTCTCTCTTCTAGTGCACCTTATTTTTCTTAAAATTTTAAGTAAATTTTAATAGTATACTTTTTAATTTCCAATCAAGCTTGTGTTTGACTATAAAGATCTTGTTGTAGTGATTTTTAAAAAAAATTACTAAAATGAATTATATATATTAACCCTATCTTTATGTCAATTATTTATCACATTATATGTGTGTTCTAAAAAATCTAAAAAACCATTGGAAAATTAGTGCCACATAGTTTCAAGTGAAATGATTCTAAGTGAAACCATTTTAGGAAAAATAATTTAGGTTGAAAACGTGCATTGATGTCTAGTATTGGTTAAAGATTTTTCACCTAGAATAATTTTGGGCAAATATGTTTCACCTAAAATAATGTCTAATGTGTAGGCACCACTTAGGTGGCATTAGTTTCAACTGAAATCATTTCACTTAAAACCACTTAGGTTACCTAACATATAATATACTTTGAACATTTACTAGAATGCCTTTAAATGTAGATACATAACAATAAATAATGCAAACATACTTTTAGTTGAATCACTATGCTTAGAGAAATCAATGAGATTCAACGAAATTTAAAATTGAACTTTAGAAATTTGAGGTTAGATATGTAGTCACAAGATTGATCTTGCACTCGTGAGAATGACCTAGAATGATGGAATAGTGAAATTTGTGTATGGAATGAATTTTTGGATATAAGGGGTACAATAAATGTGGAATGTATGAGAGAGTGTGCAGAAATGGATAGTGTATGGATAAATATATGGGAATGTGTATATGGAGATAACCAACTTCACACAAGATTATGTCATTTATCAATATGTAATTTTACATTAAGTCATTTTCTCAAAATGAGTAAAAATAAATGAGAAATAAAATGGTTATACAAATTTCACCATTGTATTTTCCCCCTACTTTGAGGTGTACATAAATACTAGATTATAATATATCTCAAAGTATGTAGCATTCACAAACATGCATGTAAAGTAAAAATTTAGACATAAAAAGATATCATAGTCTACATATAGTAATTGACCCCATTAAATTTCATCATGTGTATTCATCCTATGGTATGAATGATCTATAGAAACTTGCAAAATAAAAGAAAAATATGGAATGAGTAGATATTGCCTCACAAGTAAAACCTAGGCACAAAATACCAAACTTTCTTAACCACTTAAGAAATAGGAAATATAAAAAATGATTGAGTTTAGAAAATTATATCTATTTGGAAAGTGATATGGTTGGCTATTGTATGGGGTAAATGTACAAAGTTGTGTCAGACTTTCACCAACTTATCAACACAAGTGAATTTAAGTATTTCTAACTAAAAATCAATTTCAGTCAAATATATGATCTTGTAAGATTCCTACTAGCTAAGTTAGATATATGTCCACAACTTTTCCAACTAAAATTGTTGGCTAAATATATATGTAGCACCTTTCTGAGGCAGATTTACCAAAAAAATAAATTTATTTGAAAAAATTGATGTTTCAACAACTTCTACTCATGTAAATAACTACCCTTTTGTAGATGCATAAGTGTAGTTTTAAAAATATATTTTTTATATTATTATTTATATTTATATTTTTTATTTTTACTAAAAGTAGGTTATTAGCACAAAATATTAGGTTTATTACCATGTCAAAGAAAAATAGTAAAACTTATTAAAAAAATTGAAAAAAATATGATGAACTAGATAAAAGAATCTATATCAAGATGGTATAAAATTTTTTCATTGTAGATAAATAGATAATATGAAAGTTGACGTCAAATGGAAACTCCTATGTTTTAATACACACACATTTCAATATTTATTGAAAAACATATATTTAAATGAAATTTAGAAAAATATATCCATGTGCAATAAAGTTTCAAGTTATTAATACACACCAAAAAAAATGAAGGAAAATAAATAAATATTACTATATAAAGATTGACGTCTCATGTAACTTTATTTTTCAACATTTTTTCAACAACTAAATTATAGTGTCAATTTATAAAAGCTATATTCAAATAAAAATTAAAAATTAAAAATACAAGCATAAAATACACTAAAAAATAAATATTTTATTAGTTTACATCATTTTAAAATTCAAAACATATATGTCACTTTTTGGTGATTCAAGTTTAAAAGTTGGATTAGTGTTGGTTGTTTCCTTTAAAAAGTGTGACACGACTTTGTACTTTTACCCTATGGCATATTGGTTAATTCCACATTATATGGTACACTCTATATGGTCATGGCGATGATTTATGTGTAGCATATGTCATTACCTAAAATATCAACCATAGGAATGTTAGTTATAGAGTATGCTCCTAAAATTGGTTTCATCTATATGATGTAGTGAATTGCAAGAGATGGAAAAATAATACACATGCAATGTAATTTAAAGAAAATAATATATGCATATGAATCATATAAAGTAAATGTGGTTTTATATCAAACATGTAAAGTATTTGGAATGATAAAGTTTGAGCATGATGTGGGGTAGAGATGAACCTTAAAGTGTAAGGTTTGCCACAACGTGAACAAATGGAACATAATGATGTGGCCCTTGGTAGCTAGAAACACCTGTGCAAGTATATAAGGTATTAGGATGAGCATATGCCTTTGATACGGTGTCCAAGGGCATAAGCACACAAAGGTAGACATAATGTGATAGGTCTCTCATGGTAATGTGGATATAAGAATGTGATGTGAAGGTAATGATGAGGATGGAAGGTGTGTTTCCTTGTAATGTAAAAGGATAAGTAATCATAATATAGGAAAAGAGTAGGAACGAAAAGATTCCCCCACTCAAATAGGTGAAGCTTTAAAAGTAGTGTTTAAGGAAATGTGGATACAAATGGAATGTGGGAAGGCAAAATGTCCTAAATATGGAAAAGATTGATTTGTGAACATGATATAGCTATGTTGGTGTGTGTGATAGTATGGAAGAAACAGTGTCCCTAAGGTAAAGATATATCCAAGAAAACATAATGTTTAATGGAGAAATTAACTCCCCCCATGCCCTAATATAAGGATATGTCAATGAAATAATAATTTGGAAGAGGGGAGGCATGATGGCTCCCAAATGATAGGATAATACTAAGTGTGTGATATAGAAATGCAAACTCAATATGTAGGATCTAAAAGTATGATATAGAAATTTTGAATTATGGGAAGTAATAAATAATTTTAAGATAAGGAATAATCATAATATAGTTTGGCACATGTCATAAATATAAACATGATAACAAGCATGAAGAGAAGAGATAAAGAATCATAGTAAACATGTGAATATATAATGAGCATGGAATTATTGGCAACAAGGCAATATAAGAAAAAAAAAATGGCAAAGGTATTGATAAAAAATATGAATAGACAATGATTAAATCAAGTGGGAAAACATAAAAAAAAAACCCAAGCATAATAATAAAGGAGATGTAGGAAAGCATAAAAGCCAATGTGTTGATCAAGGGAAAATGAAAACCAATTTTTTTCCTAATTAAGTAGAAAGGAAGCATAAAATAGAATATAGAAGGTGAAATGAGTATTAAAATCACAAAAAACAAGGAATAATAAAAGATTTCAAAAT
Source organism: Sequoia sempervirens (assembly GCA_007258455.2). Taxonomy (NCBI): domain Eukaryota; kingdom Viridiplantae; phylum Streptophyta; class Pinopsida; order Cupressales; family Cupressaceae; genus Sequoia; species Sequoia sempervirens. Next base: position 59,257 of record VDFB02003748.1, on the reverse strand, counting down.
GTGAAAGCAATAAGAAAGACAAAAAATGAAATCTAAGTTACAAGTGTCTTATAATGGTGCTCATGTATCATTGAACAAACTTGGGAGGCTTTACCATTTCCTCCATAAGATCATGATGCTCTTCATCAAATAAAATTATTGTCATCTCAACATAAGTCATCAAGTTTGTCTTCGTGGATTCACTTTTTCTTCCTCTTTACTTGCTTTCTCTTTACTTGGTTTCTCTACAGCATGTGTGTCTTCTTTGTATTCCTTTGTGTTAGCTACAAGCATATTGCCAATAAGTGTAACATTAGATATCTCCTTTCTTATTCATATTTATTATTTATTGACTTGTGGTCATGGTGGAATAATAGGTATTTTGATGCACCATAATATCTTGCTTCAATTTTCAAGTATTCCTTCAAACATGAAATTTTGGTATTTGTGGCACCTTTATTTCTTTTATTTCTTTCTTTGTATCACCCATTTTCTATTTTTGCACATGATGCTTAATTTTACACTCTTTTGGTTTTTATGAAATATCTTCAACAGTTCATCTCTTTTTATTATCTCTATTTTTGCTCACAAATTTTGATTTGATGTGTCATGAAGATCTATTTTCCTATAGAATGGAGGTTCCTTGGGAGTAGGCATATATGTGTCCAAATTAAAGTGGCTTAACTACTCAAGGAGTTGATATGCATCTCTATTAACCTTGATAACTCTACCCTCATGATTAAACTTTACATATTTATGCACCATAGAAGGCTCCACTTATAAATGCTCCAGCTATGGCCTACCAAGTGTAATAGATAACCTATCAAAAGGAGTGTTAAAATATGACATAATATTTGTATTAAAATGTATCTACTTGATCTTGGTTTTATATGGTTTTATACCAAGAATGTTTCCATGCATACATTGTATTAGTTTGTAGGATCTATGAGTATGTTCTCAATGAGTGTATCGTTTATCTTTCCAACAACCCACAATTAATCATAATGGTTATTTTGTGGGATCTCCTCATCAAAATATATAATGAGTGGAGAATTAGGAGGAGAATAAAATTTAGCATTATCTTCAATAGATCCCACAAAAGCATGATCATGTAATATCTCCATCTTCATCATGTGTATTATCATCTTATGCCTCAACATTATTTGTGTGATATTGATGTAGGATTTCTCTCACACACAAACCATCTCATACAAACATCTAACAAAAACAAAAATCAATGTGCAAAAATCTGCAACAAGATTATAGCTCTTATATCCAACTTCTTCAACATAGTTTTTCAAACTTTAGAAATACATATAAAACCCTCTAAAAATTTGATTACAACAAATAAATTAGTATCATGGACTGATGTACAACAATATAAATGAGCCTCAAACTGATCTATGATAGTAAATTAACAAACTACATCAAAAATTACTCTTTCACTTCACATACAAACTCAACCCACAACCTATAGTGGCAATCTTCAACCTGCAGTTGTTCCTGTCTTGCACAATGATCTCAAAACTTCAAATTGTTGTCTTCAAAACCTCATACCTACAAAAAAATTTCTTCCAATATCCCTTGTAGAAAATTATATTCCCTTCTCCTTCCACTCTCCATTCTGGCCTACAATAATGAATTCCCTCCCTCTTGTCATGCCTTCCTCTTTTCCTTTTTTCAACCAAAATGTAACTCCCATGAAATGTAACACCTCCAACCTAAAAAAAATCTACAAAATAAAGAAATAAAATATTAAATATGCATTTACAAGCTCCAAAACACTCACAAAATATTAGGCTAAGAAAAGCAGCCACCTCCTCACAAATAGGAGTCGAACTTAGCAAAAATCAGCAGTTACACAACTTGGGCGTCCAAATATTCCATGCTAAAGTTAAGGGGCTTTAATGAGTTGTCCCCACTTGTATTTACCCAAAAATCCACACCCAAAATGTCTTTTTTTTTTTTGAACTTAAAAAAAATCAAAAATTTCCTCCAAAACTATCTCCAACACCACAATTTTAGCAACAATAAAATAAGGCCAATTATTTTAATTCCATATTTTAGCCTTAATGTTGGTTGATGTTGATGTTAAATTAAAATCAAAATTTAAATCACTCCTTTTTTGGTTGATGTTGATCACACTTTCACCTGGGATGCTCTTGCATCAGACACCCCGGGTAGAAAGAAATATTTCATGAGTTGCACTCAAAAACATTTGTAGAACATGTGCTTGTTTTGGATCCACCTGATTGCTTTGTCTACTGGAATCTTCGTATTCATCAAATTTTGCAATCTCACAACATTATATCCTTTCATCTTTAGTTCTCTACCCTTCATGTATTTCAAAACTTTTAATCTGACCTCCCACCAATATATTCCAACAGAATTAACAATCAAACATATACCTCCACCTTCAACAAAATAAATGTACTTCATTACCTCTATTGTTGTTTTAACTTCCACCATGTCTCCTCCATGAAATTTCATTGTTTCAATGCCTTCTATAAGACATAACATCACTACAATCTGATTTCTTTCACTCAAAATAGTATTAGTACCATTATCAAGAGACTCATTTTACACTTTCCCTAACAAGGAATCATAGTTACAAATCAAAACATCTTTATCTCCACTTTTCTATAACAAATATTTATCAAAAAAACTTTATTTACCTTCACTTTACACTCTTCAAATTCAATTTTGTCAAATTGTTCTACTACTATAATAAAGTCTTCATCAAAAATATCAAAATTTGATTTTACCTCACCTTCTGTTGCAACCTTCGTCTCACCTAAGATTAACTAATCCCACTCTCTTTCAACTGTTTCCATCTACATCAATAAATTATACCCTTCACTTTCTTCTATGTCCTTCAAAGGACACTCTTATGTTGCAACTTCATTATACTCTCATTCATCTTCATAACAACATTTATCAAAATTAAATTTTACCTCAGTATCCTCCATTGCTGCAATTTTTGTTTCCCCTACAATAAGTTGATCCCATTCTCTTTCAATCTGAATGAGTAAATAATCCTTCTCAACTTCATAGGTGTTATTTAAAGAACCCTCTTCTGTTACTACAATTATTGTAGTCTCATCCTCCATGTCTTCTAATAGACATCCCTTAGCTTAAGGTTCCTCAATATTTTTGTATTCATCCTCTTCCTCTTCCTCTTCCTCAATGTTACATGCATGACACTCTACTACATCCTCTTTCTTTCCTACATTCAAAACATCATTAGAAAGATAATAAAAATTACCTTCAACTCTTCTCTTCTCTTGTTTCCTCCTCTCAATCTCTACTCTCATTTCATCTATATGTTGTTGCATCTTTATCATTTCTCTTTCTCTGATTTTCCAAAGCCTCTCTCTAATTTCATCTAGTCTGGGACTCCTTAGAATCCATCTAATGAAAAAAATTATTTTCCTCTTTCTCTTTTCCATTTTCAAGACCTCGCAATGCCTTAACAACACAAATCTTTAAACCCTCGAGTTTTACTTATGTAAACTGCCTCCTTCAACGATCTGTTTACAAAACCCTCTTCAAATATATACCAATATTATTGTAAACTGCCTCCTTTAGAATTTTTTTAAAATCATGGGAACCTTAGTTCCTCAATTCCTCTAAAAATGTCTTCTTACTACTTGCACATTCATCTGCAAGCAAAATCCACACATTCTCCACCCTCAAGTCCTAGTGCAAACTGCCTCTAATCGACACTTTTGTCTGCACACTTAGGAAATCCCACTCTAATACCACTAATTTAGGAGGGGTATCACACACAAACCATCTCATACAAACATCTAACAAAAACAAAAATCAACGTGCAAAAATTTGCAACAAGATTATAGCTCTTATATTCAACTTCTTCAGCATAGTTTTCCAAACTTTAGAAATACATATAAAACCCTCTAAAAATATAATTACAAAAAATAACTCAGTCTCATGGACTGATGTACAAAAATATAAATGATTCTCAAACTGATCTATGATAGGAAATTAACAAACTACATAAAAAACAACATACAAACTCAACCCACAACCTATAGTGACAATCTTCAACCTACAACTGTTCTTGTCTTGCACAATGATCTCAAAACTTAAAATTGTTGTCTTCAAACCCTCATTCCTACAATAAATGTCTTCTAATATCCCTTGGAGAAAAATATATTCCCTTCTCCTTCCACTCCCTATTCTAGCCTGCAATAATGAATCCTCTCCCTCCTGTCATGCCTTCCTCTTTGCCTTTTTCAACCAAAATGTAACTTCCAAGAAATGTAACGCCTCCAACCTAGAAAAAATATCCAAAATAAAGAAATAAAATATTAAATATGTATTTACAAGCTCCAAAACACTCCCACGAAAGATTAGGCCAAGAAAAGAAGCCACCTCCTCACAAATAGGAGCCAAACTTAGCAAAAATCAACAGTTACACAACTTGGGCATCCAAATCTTCCATGCTAAATTTAAGGGGATGTAATGAGTTGTCCCCACTTGTATTTCCCCAAAAATCCACACCCAAAATATCTTTTTTCCTTTTTGAGCTTCAAAAAATCAAAATTTGTTTCCTAAACTATCTCCAACACCACAATTTTTGCAACAATAAAATAAGGCCAATTATTTTAATTCCATATTTTAGCCTTAATGCCACATTTATTTCTCACACAAAAATTATTAAAATTAAATTTAAATCAAAGTTTAAATCACTCCTTTTTTTGATTGATGTTGATCGCACTTTCACCTAGGATGCTCCTGCATCAAATATGGAAAAGGATTTGCGCATATTCTAAATCCACTATTTGCAATTTTAACCAATGGATTTTTTTGTTATTAATATCTTTAATTATGATCATGTTGTTGTGGACAATATATATTATAATGTGTTTATAAGTCATGTGCAAAGAAGTATAATGACCTTGAACTAAATGGAAGTTATTAAACACTAGGTCATTATATGTCCCAAGAAGTGGTTTATTGGGATCCAATAGACAATTGGTAGGGAGATTGATTAAGTTAGCCCTCAATAAGCTTTGAAGAACATCATCCATGAATTCTTTAAGCTTAGTAAAACTCCTAGAAGAATTTGATTTGAATTAAGGAAAGAAAGAGATAGTAGTAACTTGATTTAGATTTTATTAAACATATGATTACCCTTCAAAAAGTTACTTGGATTTTAGAACTTCATAGGGAAGGAATATTTAGATGATCCATACTTCAGTGTTTTAGATGTTAAAAAATTAAATTCAAGATTATTTAAATGGGCACATGTTTCTAAAATATGGAAAGTTATTTAGGTACACATTATTCTAGTTATGAATGAAAATAACCCTCAGGAAATAGATTTGTAACTCATCATAATCAAAGCAATATGTGAGTTTACCATTCAAACTAAAATCAAATGACATAATCATTGATGGGTTCATTGATTTTTTTATGCATCTAGTAAGGTCATTCATAGTGGTTTTAAATTCCATGTTTATATGAAAGTGTTGTAATATAATATTATGGAAAGATCGCTAAAGCAACTTATGGAGCCTAGTGGTAATGAATAAAATCACTGGATATCATAGTCTTGAGGGTTCATTGAAATAATTTAATGAAAAATTTATCATCATAAGAAAATTCAATACATGTAGATGTAAAAGATGTTATGTGAACACTAAAGTCTCCTTTTCTATTATACAATCCAAATCAAGGAGCCATGAATCATATAGCCAATAAATATGTAATGATATCAAAAGATAAAAGTGTGTGGTGTTGAAGACTATATAAAATTATATTCCTCTTTTATCCTCGATTTCCTTTCTTAGAGTTATCAATTCATGTACAAGTGTATCTAGTATGGTGGTGAAAACAATAATGATATTAGAATTATGTGAAGTGGTAAAGGAGTCATATTAAGGTTGTGATGTAAGAGCATAGACACATATGTGAATGGATTGGATACATTCTAAGAAGTATTAGTTATGGGTTGAGATGGAGAGATAATATGGGATATATAAGTGGAGGGTGTAATAGTATAGGTGATATGGAAGTGATAGGATTATACATGGTTGGGATTCTAGGAGGAATGGAATAACTAGTGATGCTCATGAGGAAAGGAGTGTAGTGATGGGATAAGCCATATTGGAGAGTGAAGATAATGGAAAAGGAAGTAAGAACAACATTATTTAATAGTAGCAGTGGCCATGGAAATGGTAGGATTGGAGTTGCATGAGGATGATGGGTTGGAGGACACACTAGAAGCAGGATTCATTAAATATCTAATATATTATATATTTTTTCTCCCACTAATGTATCTATAAAAATATTTTCTAATTGACTAGGGGATATAGCTTGCATAAATGCATCACTCAAAGCTTGTTTAGTTAGTGAAATATCTTAGCTAATGTGTGTGAAGATCATAGTATTATTAATCACCCAAGTTGGTCTCAACATGGCCACCATTAAATATATCCTTTTTCAAAATGGTTGGCCATATAAGGGTTTAAGTGAGAATTCCTCTTAATGGAGGATTAGGATTATGAGTATCCCATGATATAAACAATAATTTAAGGAAAAGGGAATCAATCATAGATCAAAAAAATAAAAAATAAGAGGTATATCAGATCTAATAATAAGTGTGAAATGTAAACCCCAAATCTAAAGAAAGGGTAGGTAATGGGTGGAGTGGTCAAAAAGATAGGAGTGTAAATAAGCAACCAAAAACTGTAAAATATGAAATGAAACATAGGAATGAAAAGGAAGATAAAATTTAGAAATTAAGTTTTAAAATTAGAAAACAAGATCTAAAAGTTCTAATAATTATAAGAAACCCTAGGGTTAAACTAGGTCATGTAAGAGTGGAAGAGTTTCACAAAATGGAAGGAGAATAAGTTTTTTGTAGGCTTAATCTAGCCTAATTAAATGAAATACTTACAACTCAACATAAATTAACCTATATTAATTATATGATAGTTGTGGGTTCATGTAATTCAAAATAAGTGCTAATAATTTAAGAAAGTAAATTTGAAGAAGGTTAATGATACTTAGCTCTAGGATTAAAGATTAAAAATTTGTTATAGTTTTGAAATCTACACTATGTCAATGCTAGAAATAGGACCTCTTATCTTGTGTATAACCTCATATTTTATGTAATATACGTATCTCTTTCTAGGTTGATTATGCACCTATAGATTATTTTTGCATCTATAGATCCATCCCCTACCACACAAATTTGATCCTTTCTTTCTCTACACCATAGTTGGATACCAAGATTAAAGGAACCCATGTACCAACTACCTCAACTTCATTCACCAATAAGGTAACATTCAAGAAGATTAACCTATGGAAAAGGAATAACTTTACCAAAATATGCTCAAACTCTCCTAGACAAACCAATTTGATAAGGGTCATCCCCATTACATTCATAGTCACTTTTTCCTCCTTTAAATCCATTAACGATACCTATGATTTTTCAACAAAAAATATTCCTGAGAGATAGTTAAATAACATGGATCATTATTTAAGATTTCATCTTGAATACCAGTCTCAACCTTGAATATAATATGCCACCAAAAAATTTATCCTATCACTTCTTGGTTATCAGTCTCATACTAGAGTTCATGATTGAGAGACCATTCTATCCTTCAAATAAAGAGCTAGGGAGGGATGTATTGCTTCCCAATTTATCCACCATAATATTTTAAATTTTGGATATATTTCAAAAATAAATTTCAACCCTATTAATATATTGCCTCATTATTTTTCTTTATGATACCAACTCGTTTACATGATTCTCAACTTATTGGGATTGTTCACTCATTATTTTGAATGTGTATAAAACAATTATATACACAACCCTTGTAGATGATTGGTGAACATTGATTACTTATATATTTATAATCTAAAAATAGAATCAAATTATTCCAATGCATTGACTTTCTTAATAATTATGCAATCATCATCCATGTTAGTGGAATAGTTTGATGATAAATATATAGGTTCTAAAACCAATTGTTAATAAATTAAATCTCTATCCAAATATGACTCCAATGGATGAGATACAAGGCTTGGACTACTACAACATGAAAATATTCAAAATTTATATGCAAATTTAAAATTAAGTTGCCTTAATATGGAATTACCATGACTAGATCCATCTTCTTTGTGATGCTAAAAATCAGTCAACATATCATGCTTAATAACACCATCTTATGTGAGCTTATAACAACAATAAATAAAGAATAGCATCACCATAAGATAGAAGCAATGAGGCAAAAATCAGCAACATAAGATCATCACATAACACTAGATTTATGTGGAAAACCCTTGCAGAAAAAACTCCACCAAGAAGAGAGGCCAAGTATGCATTATCTTCAAATAAATGAAATTACATTACATTCACTTTCATCCTCTTCTTTGCCTCCAACATGGAAACAGTTGTATACCTATGAATAACCTATTTATGCCTCAACTTATCCGTGTTCCTGCAGTATAACTCTACACTCAACTGTTGCTCATTATTTATACATCCAAGGAGTCGATTTCATAGACTTCTGAAGACATCTAATGCACCAAAAATGGCACCCAAAGATGACCCTTCATTCCAAATGCCCCAAACCTTGGAATGCCACCTTGGAATGTGAAAGGACACTAGTTTTGGCTCCAATACTTTCCCTCCAACTTGGGCACCCAAACTTGGAAAATAAACATTACATTAAATGTAATAAATGATGGAATAGCAAGAGACACTTGTCACCTCTTTCCAAGCTCTCACTTGGAGAATACCAATAGTTACTCATTTTTCTTTTTCTTATCTTTTATTATCTCATTATAGGCATACACATGTGGATAAAATGATATTAAATATTTGTTTCCACAAGTCACCTTTACCACTTCTAGTGGAACCCATCACCCCTTATGAGTGTAATACAAATAATGGTGAGAATAAATATTACAAAATATTTTCTCAATACACCCTAAGTGCCTAGGGACACTTTCTAAGGATGTTGGAACCATGCAATATGACATTGGATTTACAAGGTAGATGGCACCTTAATCCTAACATAGTTGGTGAGGAAGTTCACCTCCTTATTTATTTATTTGTGCACATGTAGTGAAAAAATTAAGGAGTTGAGAATATGTTATACCTTTTGAAGTATATTATTTATGTTCTAATATGTATAACCCATGTTGTAAATGGAATTAATGATAATCATAAAGTATCTCTTCACCAACACATTAAACACACCATTTATTTTACATATTTGAAGGCCAATAGGAGTTATTGTGCTTATGTTTTTTGTCATTACTTTACTTCAATTTATTTTAAGTCGCCTTAAGTATTTTCCATTTGTCATCTCTTATGGTACATCTTGCTTTGGAAAAGGCTAGATTACCTCTTGTTGCTCCATAAAATTTCACTTTAGCCAACCTATTAGAGAGGGATCCAATTAATTATAACATTAGATTATGGTTAAAATTTTAAATCCAATGCAATAACACATTTTAGATTGAAATTAGAAAGCATTTGAAGGTGAAATTAACAATTATTAAAATCTTGTTTTGAAAATTGCCTCAATTTTCAATGTGGAACAACCTAAATAGGATGTCATTTAAAGTAAAATTTAAAAAATTAGAATCTTTATTTTACACTATAATTTTCCTTAAAAGGTTTCAAGTGTCTCCTTATAGTGAAGTTAAAAAATTAAAGAAACCACTTTTAAATTGTGGAATATTATTTAAAAGTTATTTTTAAAAAATCAATTATTAATTCTTTCATTGGAAACCTTTTTAAAGGTGCAACTCAATGTTATTTTGAATTGATCTATTTAATCAGCACAATTAGGAATATTATGAGTCTCAAATAATTTTAGTTTAGATAATTTATTCTATGCAATTTTTTTACTCTTATAAGGGTCAAAAGTGTATCCCTAATACCTTTTCCCAATCATTTTGGACTTATTTTCACCCATTGTTCCAAATGTCTTAACTAATATCTAAATGGCATACTTTGTGTAGAGAATTGACATCTAGTTTCTACCTTATTTGAATCGATGTCCTTGTTCTCTAGTGTCCAAACCCAACCCTTGAATATCTTTTGTTTCTTGTTCTAGTTTAAAAATTATACTATGATTTTTTAACTTGGTTCAAAACCACATGTGTGGTATTGACCCCAGTTTTTGAAATTAAATTTGATCATGGGCCCAAGCTAAATTTCCTCCAATTAATTATTGTAACCCACTAACTGAAACACAAAATATAATTTTTGCACTAGGTTATTGTATAAGAGGGCAAAACCCTAATTTATTTTAAACATCCACATGACTAATTTGAGTATCATGTCATTTAATCATTTAAAGATCTAGGAGCATTGCATTATCATTTGATCATAAGGATATTTACATTTATACTTGACATGTCCGCAAACTTATTCCAAACTATTAAATCAATCCAAGAGTTTGACTAAGGTGCAAGGAGGGAGTAAGTTGACTTCTCATCCCTATCTTAGAAAATTATACCAATGCTTCTAAGAACCACCATTTTTAAATATAAGAGGGAAAAAAGATGTGAAATATTAGAAGTGAAAATATCAAGGTTGTATTTAAGGTTCAAAACAATATAAAATTAGTTTAAATTTTTTTGTAGATGCACATATAAAAATTGCAAGTACAAGTTTGGACAAAAATAGAGTGAAAGGCATTTCTTAGTCTTTCAAAGCTTTAGAGTTTTTAGGTCTAATATTTGACATCAAATTTGGATCACTATGCACAAGTTATAGTAGGACTCCCTCTTGTCGCGTCTAAAGATAATAATTATTATCCTCTTATATGTCATTATCCATCCATGGTGTGTGTCATCCCTCTCCCACCAAAGCATATTCTTCCATTATTCCTTCTAGTTCTTCCTCTCCTACTTTTAGTATACCACATGTTTTTGGACTCCTCATGTTCAACCTCCTTTTGTGCCTACTTCTCATCTTATGCCTATTTCTTATGTTTAACATACTTCATGTTCATACTTCTCATATTGTTCCCATTTCTTATCTACTAGTGTTGTAGCTACTTTTCATGTTGAACATTGGTACACATTTTACTCCAACATTCCTCAGCCTATTTTTACTCCATCTATAATCTCTCATGTGTCCACTTTCACTCCTCTTCCTAGTCCTCACGTGGCTTTCTTTTCCCTTAACACTATTCTTAAAATTGTTGATGAAATATAAAGCAAAGTTGATGTCTTACCTATTTGAAATAGAAAAAAAAGGATATAACTAGTGATATTGAGAAATATCCATTTTATTTTGACATTTTATATTATCCATTTTCAATTGGATTTTTGGTCCCTAGATTTAAGATATATAATGAAAAAGGGGATCCTATGACACACTTGAGATCTTTCAACGCTACATTTTTGGATTATATTAATGATGATAAGTTACTTTCTAAGATTTCCTAAAGGACTTTAAAAGAGTATGATATTTAATGGTTATATTCACTTCCTCAAGGGTCTATACATTATTTTTTAGAATTGTCTAGTGCTTTTATGATCTATTCTAGTGTGACTATTAGTCTGAAGGTTCTTATATTCAAAAAATCTTACATCTTAATTTAGCTATATTTATTTCATAGACTTATGTGTTTAATTAAAATTTCTTGAGGATAATATAGTAGAGTATGGATCATCTCATTATCCTTCTACATCATCTTATCTTTCTAAGTTTTACAAGAAAATTTGTTTCCAAAAAGGTAATAAAACATAAGAGAAAATGCCTCAAAATTTAACAAAAATTACAAGGCTTCATGAGTCTTTGAATGTTGTTTTTCAAATTTTACTTGGTGCTAACATGATCACACTTCCTTCTATTTGGCCATTAGATACTTCTTAGCTTATATCTAGGGGTTGTCACGAAAGATCATTTTGTGATTATCATAGGATTAATGATAATGAAAATTAGTGTTATATGGAATTATTCCATAAGATTCAAGATATGATTGATAGTAATAAGGTGTGTCAAATTCCTTCATTATGGAGGTAACCATTCAGTTGCTCTTCCAAATAAAAATTTAAAGATTTACACAATTTTTTTCTTGAGGAAAATAAGGAACACACATTTGTTAATGAATCTAATCTTATTGATTTGTGTGCATCTCAAATTTAATTTATGGACATGATTAATGAGTGTACATATAATCCTATGTAAACTTTTAGTTTTTATGTGTGACCAAACCTTGTGAAATAAGTATTATCGTTCTTTTGTGTTAGATTTTATGAGGATTGCAAGCCAATTTAGGGTGTGCTTCTTGATCTAGAATGTCAATGTAATGTATGTATGAAATAACTTTTATTGAATCATCATTTTTTAGAAAAAAACATATAAACATCCATGGGTTTTACTTAAGGTGCAATTAATAATATATTGATTGAAAATTTGGGATGCATTACTTTAACTTTAGCAATGGGTCCAAAGGAAGTGCCTATTTTATGTCATATTATTATTTCTTTGGATAGATTTCATGTATTACTTGGTCATCTAGATTGATAAAATACTATCAAATGTTATCATCTATGTTACATCAATGCATCAAATAGTTTCACAAGGGTGAATTTTTTACTATTTTAAAATACATATATGTATCTTTATCAAAATTGAACCATTTTACCTAAGATAAATTCATAAAAACACAACCACCAAATGAGCGCAATGATTATTTACATGATTTGTATAAATTTGATAAGGAAGAATATTAAAGGTTAAATGAGGAAATTGTGCAATAATTTTAAATATATGTATAGCCTACAAGGATAAAAATAAAATCAATTTATATGCCTTCATATTATAGACAAGAACAATACATAAGGCTATATAAGGCCTTTGAAAAGTTACAAATGGTGTATTATGTTTGGATATATACTTGTCCACAAGGGATCTTTATGAGAAAAAAATTACATATGTACCAAGAAAATATAAAAAGAACAAGAGTGTTCTACATGATATATGAATCTACTTCATTTTCAATGGGTACTCAAACTACATGCATTTGAAAGAAAGATAAGTAATAAACAACTTTAACATTTCAAGTGAATGTGCCTTCAAATAAATGACAAAAATGATTTAAAAAAGAAAAAATAAAAGATGGTACCTCTTTCTAGTGTATTTTTAAGATTACTACTTTGCATATTAATGATGAGAACCTACTACATGATCCCTAGATTCCATATGAGGATATTGATATTAGTGATTAGGAGGAAGATGATCTTCATGCTATTAATGATTAGGAGGAAGATTCTTCTAAGATCACTGGTTGATACATTATTCTTTGTTTTCTTTTCTTTATATATTTTTTTCATGTTCTTCATTAGAATGTGGATGATGCAAAGATGCATTTTGTGATGTGTGTTAACACAAGTGAATATGAATGTGTGTTGTGTGGTTCATTTCACTTTATTTTATATTGTGATTTTCCTATAGATTTATGATGATATAAAGTTATAGCATGATTGGTAGTCACTCTCATTGTGTTGACAAAAACATACTATCTTTTCTTTGTGTTTTGACTCAGGCATTTTTTATTGATCCATTTCTATTGTGCTCCTCCTTTTTTGTTTAATTTATGGTATTATGACACTATTTAGGGGTAAGTACAAAAGATTGGGGCTAAAAAATAAAGTAAAAATACCATACATTGGTTTTTGATAAAAAAACAGATACACTAACAAAAGAAATTAATGATGAAAACCTTAACATACTCAAAAAATGAAAAAAATTACATGGTTAGAAAGCTAAGAGAGACCTTAACATTATTGTGGTATTTTTTTACTTGACATTAAAACACATGGAAATTTGATGGGGAGCACGCTCAAGATTATGTTAATTTTTTTACAATTTGCAAAAACACTTCTTTGGACATTGAAAAGTCACTTCAACCTTTGGGTTGGAGGCCCAAGGAAAATACAAGCCGAAAGCTTTAAAATTTCTAAAGAAAATAATAACACAAGCACATTATAATGCGCTCGTGTTTCTACGAAGAAAAAATATATTTCTCTTTCTCTTCTAGTCAAACTATATACATGAAATTTATATATGGAAATTTACCTTCCTCTAATTTAAGTTATATTTCATGTATATATCTTCAAGATGTTTGAGAATGGTTTCAAATCTCTAGGAGTTATAAGGTAGATTCTAGTTTTTTTAAGATATTATAATTTTTTAGACAATCAAATTTCAATAATCAACAAGTCAAATTTTAGTAATCAAGAGGTCAAATTTTATTAATCAACAAGATCTATCATCTTTCTCTCTCTCTCTTTATCTCATTCTTTGTATATCCCTTACACTCTAGAACTATCTCTCTCACTATCTCCATCCCTTTCTCTACCTCTCTCTCTATCTCACCTATCTCTCCCTCCCTACCTCTCCCTCCTCTTTTCTCCCCTCTCTACTTCTCTCTATCACTTATCCCTCTCCACCTCTCTCACACTCTCCTTCCCCCTCTACTTCTCTCTATCTCACCTATCCCTCTCTACCTCTCCCTCCCCCTCTCTAGCTCTCTCCTTCCATCTCCACTTCTCTCTATCCCACCTCTCTCTCCCTCCCTACCTCTATCTCACTTATCCCTTTCTACCTCTACATCCCTCCCTTTTCCCTCCTCTCTCTCTATCTCTCTTTCCCTCTCTCAATATCTCCCCCTTCCTCCTCTCTCTAATTCTCCTTCCCCCACTCTCTATCTCTCTACTATCTATCTCACCTCCCTCCCTCCCTCCCTACTTCTCTCTCTCTCTCCATCCTCTCTCTACTTCTCTATATCACTCCTCTCCATCTCTCTACCTACCTCTCCTCCCCCGTCTCTCTCCTTATTTCCCTCCCTCATTCTCTCTCTACCTACCTCTTCCTCTTTCCATACCTCTCCCTATCTCTCTCTCTCACTACCTCTCTCTCTACTTACCTCTTCCTACCTAAAGAGAGATGGATGGAGGGATGGAAAGTGCAGAGGAAGAGGAGAGATAGTGAGAAGTAGAAAGGGAGGAGAGAGAGAGAGGTAGAGAGAGTGGTAAGATAAAGAGGAAATTGAGATAGAGAGTAGAGTGGGAGAGAGATGGGGAGAGAGAGAGGTAGTCAAATTTTAGTAATCAATAGGCTCCCATCATCTTGCTCTCTCTATCCCTATATCCATCCCTTTGTCTACCTAAAACTATAAATATGAAATATAACTTAAAGTATACTTAAATGTTTATTTCATTTATATAGTTTGACCAGAAGAGAAAGAGAAATAGATTTTTTCTTCACAGAAACATGAGCATGTTTCATTATAACACACTCACATTTTCTCTTTTATGGGACCGAAAAGTGGGGTGGCCACTTTTTGGTCCCCCATCGTGGTGCACATGCCCTAAGCTTATGATTTTTATGTGGAGATTTTATTTTTATATTATCTCCTAAGTGTCTTGTCTCTTGAATTGCATGTCTCTTACATCTTTCTTTTGTCTATGATGCTTACTATTTTTCCCCATTTGGGGGAATCATATTAATGTTACCCATCTTATCCTATTTGGTGATCATAACATTTACATGCTATTACATCATGTTTATATTATCTTACATTTTTATATCTTATATGATATTTATCTATGCTTACATATTCTTATCTAGCACTTTTGCTATTATTTCTTGTCCTTTCCATTATGGAAAATATTGGAGAACCTTGTTGTCTCTTATAACATGTTCTTTCATGATTATATTTTCTATAATATCCTATTTTTATCACAAAAGGCTATTTATGAAATCATTACATGATTATTGAGCCTACATGATCATATTTTTTGCTTGTTCCATGTTCTCCTATCCTGTAACAACTTTCAAAAAAATTATGCATTCACTTAGTGTGGAATAGAATAGCACTAAAATTATTTCATGTTTATGATGGCTCCTTTTCATCCTTAGATTATTCACTTTTGATTATGATCGATACTTCACAACTCCACATTTATATTGTATACTTTTCAACCATACTATTATGATAGCTCCTTTGCATCCTATATCATTTTAATATAGTTGCATTGGTTCCCTTGTAGCCACATTTATGATGGCTAATTCACACCCTTGCATCATTTTTGTTTTGGTTATGCTAGCTTCTTATGATCCATAATTTGGTGGATTGATACCATTGATGCATTACTAATGGATTCCTATGTAATATTAATTTATACACTCTTAAAAATATACCTTAATGGATTATCTCAAATATGTAGTAGTATTTAATATGCAAAAAAATAATTAAAAAATAAAATGAAACAACCAAAAAAATATAAAAAATAATAAAACATAGCCAAATAACATAATAGCTCATTTGGAGAAAACTTGGAAGGGTTGAAAAAATCCAAGAAGGGTATGCTTATAGCATCCCACACTAAATAATAGTATTACATGGATAAATATATAATTTATATGGACTTTTGTATTTAAACAATGAAAATATAGTCTCCTTGATCTCCACTCTAGTTGTGCACTCTACAAGAACCCTAAAAACACTCCCTATCTCATCCAACAAAACAATTAGAGTGATTTATCTATCAACCAAACCTTGCATTTAGTTATCCACTAACCTAAATAATTCTCTAAGCAATAGGAACTCAAGTAGATTTTATAATGAAAAAATTCACCCAAGACAAAAATCCCAATTATCTACTATAGACTCATGCAAGCAAGCCAAACAATCTATATATTAACCATATTGATTTCCAAAATTAATATGGAAGGTCACCTACCGAATAGGATGCAAGTTTTCATTGCTTATATTAACTAGAAATAGTCTACCAAGAATATGAGAAAAGGAATAAACATCTCTTTTCAAACCTTCTTCTCAATGACCTCTTGACCATCACACCTCCTATATCTAATCTTTAGCATATATTTGAATTATATAGTTGACTATAAAACCTCATGATAATGTCTTGTAACATCACCATGTTGTTTAAACAACCAATTACTAACCACGTATTTATTGTATGCATTTTAAGAATGAATAACATTGTTGAAAACAATAAGATTTCTTTCAATAATGATGATTCCAATAGAAGCATTTCACCCTAACAAATTGTGTAAGGTAAATAAACACTCATCAAGAGACTTCATAACATTTAGGATACAATATAAGCACCTAAAACATGTTAGAAACACCTACAAAAACTTCTATAATAGTTGTAACAACTTGTTGGACCCTTGTAGTAGCCTGTGCAACAATTGTAGCAACCAAAATAAAACTTGCAGTACTTTAGAAAGTGGCCTATAAGTAAACCTACATCATATTCCTACCTAGAGAAATTTCTCCTTTTGATTATTCAACCAATTTAATATTACACCTCCCTAAAAATGGAGCTTTTGGTGCCCAAAAGCCTCAATACATAATCAAATGTGGGAACTTCATCCCCACGTCGTCACAAGGCATCCAATTAACCTTGTTTAGGAACTTCCCTTTTATACTAATAAAAAATGTCTCTCATTCTCCTTGCATGTTACACCTCATATTCTTATCAAGAATGACATATTCTTATCAAGAATGACATATTCCTCCAACTCTTCCATCTCTTCGGTTACAAGACATAATAACCCAGCCAAAATAACCCTGGACAAAATAACCTGGTCACAATAACCCAAGGACAAAATAACCCAAGGTCATAATAACCCAAGCTAAAACAACCCGTGGTTAGAATAACCCATGGACATAATATCCCCGTAAGAATATAGAGAAGGGAAAACAAAATTTATAAATTACGTGGGTTATTCTGTCCATGGATTGTTTTGACCACGAGTTATTATGTCCATGGGTTATTTTTTCCTTGGGTTATTATGACGGGTTTATTGTGTCCAAGGTTATTGTGGCTAGTTTATTATGTCCTGATACCCATCTTTTTTAGTTCAAAATAATAAGGAAGGATCACATCCACTTTCTCTTTCAATATACAAGGCTTGAAAAAGTGTAACCAATCAACATTGATCACTAAAAATATCTTCATATACTTTGAAAATTCCAATTGAAAAGCATTCTACTCTACTTTCTCAATGATCTAAGATAGACCACATTGTAAAGGCTTAAGCTTCTATGAAATTCCTTTCTATCTCTCTTTTCTTAAGTAGATCCAAACCATGTCATCAATATGAAATTTAATATTTTGAGTTGATCATGGCATCTCTTATAATTAATTTGACTCTTTAATTTTTTCCCAAATCTAGGGGTGTATCTACCTCACTTTCTCCTTGAAATTTTAAGCTTGATCAACCTTAGTGTCTCCACTTTCTAGCCTCTTAATAATTTTTCAAAATATAGATCAAGTGGCATGATGACATAAAACCAAAATAAGCCTCAAAAGGTGAAAGATTCATTGAAAAATGAATGGCCCTACTATATGAGTGTTTAGTATACACCAAGTTTTTCTCCTATACTTTAGTATGTGTTTGATTATAACCCCTTAATAGTTACACCAACATTCTACACATAACTTATACTTCTCCATCTAGTTAAGGATGAAAGGAACTAGCCTATTTGAGATTCATATCCATTCTTTCCCATAATGTGCATAAATAATTATTAAAGAAATTATAATTTATACTAGGTATGATACCTTCTAAAATACCAAAAACTATCCACACACGATTAAAATAAAATCTCTAATAATCTATGTTAGTATATTTTTGCAAGAAATCAACACACATATTACTGAAATGATCCATAATTACAAAATATAACCATTGCCTTAGTTATTGAAAGACCTCTAAAAAATACATGGAGATGATTTCCCAAGGAATTTTATCTATATTTAATGGTTGGTATAATGATAAATTCAAATTAATATGATTACAAACATTTCACAACTCATAGCTATGAACAAACTTTGCAACATCAACTTGTAAAAGTGGCCAAAATATACATCAATAGACTTAATTATAGTTTTATTGATGAGAAATAAATAGGTTCGATACTGATTGTTGGGAAATTTAATCTCTATCAAAATATAACTTCAATGGATGAGATAAAAAACTTGGACTACAACAATATGAAAATCTGAAACTCATATGCAAATCTGAAAATTAAGTTTCCTTAATATGGAAATACCATGATTAGATCCATCTTCTTTATGATGCCAAAAAACAACCTACATATCATGCTTGTAAACACTAACTTATGTGAACTTATAACAAAATAAATCAATAATATCATCAACATAAGATAGCAACAATGAGGCACAAGATCATCACATAACATAGATTTACGTGGAGAAACCCTTGCGAGAAAAAACTCCACCAATAAGAGAGGCCAAGTTTGCATTATCATCAAATAAATGAGATTACAATACAAACACTTCCATTCTCATATTTTCCTCCACCATGGCAGCACATGTGCACCTATGAAAAACCTCCTTATGCCTCCACCTGTCCTTATTCCTATAGAGTAACACTACATTCAACTATTCCTCTCTAATTCTACATCCAAGAGGTTGATTTTATAGATGTGTGAAGGCATATAATGCGCCAAACAAGCCACCCAAATATGACCCTCCATTCCAAATATCCCCAACCTTTGGATTTCCTCCTTGGAATGCAAAAGGACACTAGTTTTGGCTCCAATACTTTCCCTCCAACTTGGGTGCCCAAACATGAGAGATAAAATTTCATTAAATGCAATAAATGATGGAAAACCAAGTGACACCTGTTGCCTCTATCCAAACACCCACTTGGAGAATCCCAATAGTCACTTATTTATCATTTCCTTTATTTTTAGATATCCCATTTTAGGTGTTCACATGTGGGGAAAATAATATTAAATATTTATGTCCACAACCCACCTTTACTGCTGTTAGTGGACCCATCACCCCTTATGAGCATATTACAAACAATAGTGAGAATTAATATTACAAAATATTTTACCAATACATCCTAAATGCCTAGGGATACTTTCCAAGGATGTTGGAACCATGATATATGGAATATGATTTACAAGGTGGATGGCACCTTAATCCTAACATTCTCCCACTTGACATCAACATTGTAAATACACCCATAGGAATCACAAACAAGGAAAAAAAACATCCCTTAGCCAAATATGTACCATTTGAATCTTCAGCATGCTCTCATGTTCCAACAAGATACCTGCAAAAGCAACCATGATAACCACCATCAAGCAAGAAACTCCTTCACATCCTCCAACATGCCACTTATGGAAGAAAAAAGGAACATGTCAACGTAAACATATCAACTATCATTGAAACCTACACCAATATTTACATGAACATAAGCATCAAATTCAAATGATCATATCAAAGGCTCTGAGTAGTTTCCTTACTCATACCACCTAGAATAGTAACCACAACAAATTACAACTCATCCAAGCTAACCATACCTCAAACCAAGCTAACCAAACATAGATAAAACTTCATGCCATAAAAAAACCAACCAAAATATGCAATCAAGTCTTTGTATATCTATCCTCCTATCTCAATGCAACATACCAATATATAAATGACCATAGACAAGGCCAAGTAACAAGTTTGCATAAACATTGAAATAATCTCGTGGATATAGACAATCCACATCTGAGTCATCCCACTGTAAGAAATTGGGTAGCTAATCCACAATCTCCATAACTCATAGATCCAAATCCAATGAAGAAACACAAACTCATCATCACATCAATAACCAACAAACCAATATATCATAGAGGATAACCAAACATATATCCAGAAACTCCCACTGCATGAGTAATGCCAAATCTGAAAATAGATCAAGGAATATCAATTCTATCTATAGTACTTCACATAGAGGATGTGGCTAATTCCTCTATTAAATAGTGTCAAGGAAACATACAATGATATACAAATCCTACATACAAATATGTTGTGATACCTCTCTCACCACTAGTCTCCATAGCTCTCCCAAGTTCTTCACACTCAACCATGTGAAATAAAACATCTAGGAAGAATACCATGACCAAAGAGAGAACTTTCAAATCAAACCATATCCTCATTCCACACTAACATGTACCAAGCTATGTAATTCACCATTCCCAAACTGAAAGGATATTGACATATAACATTCAAATCAAATGAAAACATGGAAGCAATAAATGTGAACCTCTCAAACCGAAGGTAGATCAAACCAACCAATCATTCCCACAACAAAGGGAATATTCCCAAAGCCACAAACCATTTCTTGTACCTCTCTAAATAAGTTCTCAGAACTAGATCCATAGCTCAAGACCAAAACAAGGAGAAAAAATAAAATTTTTAAACCATGCATCTTCTTCCAAGTCTTCAAAATTCTTATATTCAAGACTAACTCACATGAGAAGACAAGATACAAAATAAAGAATGTATCTGATAATTAGGTGGGAAATACCTCTTAGATCATTCACTTACCGAGTAGACCAAGAGTGGGATACAAGATTTTCATATGCACATAACACCAAGAAATGGCAATCTTCTCTTTAGGTCCAAAATGGTTCACATCAATAACCAAGTGTAGGCTCCTCAATCTTTCTGCTAAAATCCTCGTCAAAGACTAACCATCTCAACATACAATCCCATAAATAAGAGATATCTTAGCCTCACCCAAGTCTCTCGAGTATCCATGTTCATCCATTAATAAATCCATGCCAAATTCAAATGCAAGCATGTACAATCATGAAGCTCCAAGAAAATGATTAATACTCAAAACCAAAGAGAACCAAACAAGAACATTGTCAAAATTCCAACTATAGAATCATGAACATATCATGACATCATGATATAACATCTTGTCCTAGGAGATCACATAAAGATAACCATCCATCATCAAATGATGAATCAACACCACTACCAAAGCTACCACTGAATTGTGTAATCAAGCTCTCTAGGCATCGTGATAACCATCTCCTAATTGAAGATTCTCCATGGCCCCAACACAATCAAAGAACTCAACACCATGAGCTCCCAAAAGGTAAAGTACAACCACAATGACCAAACCAAGAAGATACAAATGTTATACATCTTTTGTTAATAGAACCAAAGATGTCATAACTCTCACTACAATATGAAGGCAGAATCCAAGAGCTCCTTATGACACCAACAACCCTTGCAAAAGACCATACATATTCTAATCAAATATTATTCATGGCTCACTACACATGAGTTATACATGGAATCATGACCAATATCATTGCCAAAAATCTATTGAAAGTGAATAAATCTTTTCATGCACCATAAACAAATGCTAAAGATTCAAATGAACAACTATATTAGGTACTCCCTATAACCATCTCCCATTGTAACAAGCATACCAATATAATAATGGTGACCAAGAATAAGGCCTACCAAATAGAATCCACATCAGAAAATTTATAAGATTTTCACATCTGTAATGTCTCAAAGGTGAAATACATAATTAGTGCTCCAATCTCAAATGACTAAAAAATAGATTCAACCCCACATTAGTATCATGTAAAATAGAGATAACCAAGTATAACATGTGGATTTCCAATACTCAAACACTAGAATCAACACTAGATCTTATTTTCCAAACAAACCTGCATAGGAGTAACCATAGATCAATAAGAACCCTCTAAGCAACCATGAAAACTTGTAATTGTCTTCATCCAAAACACCTTGAATACAGTCTCATCATAGATCTACATACCACATATTTTAGTTAACATGTAAAAAATGAAAAACCAGCTCTGTAAATATGAAATTCATATGACCACTCAGACATTCACACCAAACATGCCATTTGAATAATGGAATAAGTACAGATCTATAAACCCACAGCTGAAAACAAGAGTAAACTACAACCTAAATAGGAAACCAAGTTGTCTAGGAGCTTATAAAATATGAAATATATCAGGTCCACAACTCACAAAGAGGTTAGTGGCTTAAATCTTCAGTGCTTTCATGTAACCAAGGGCTAAAACCATGAACCTAGCATAAGCACTCCATTCTATAGTCCAAATCAAGAGTGTTTCTCCATGTGACCGAGATGTCTCTACTCATCCAACATGAACACCATCTTGTTGCACATGACCACAAGGTAAAGGAACAAAACCACCAAAAAAGAGGATCAACACATATTGTCAAACAAGAGATCCAAGTTACTAAAACATAACGAAATCCAAAAAGATCCATACATGAGCTTCCAATGCCAACATAGATCACATTGACAATATCCATGTTAAGAAATAACTTGCACAATAGAAGAATATGATATGAAATATGCTGCATATACTTGATAATAACTGAGAATAACAAGCCACTTCGAGGGGGAAAACCTCCAAATATCTCTAATGAGAACACACTTCACAACTTCATAATGAAATAAGACTCACAACCTCCTATATATACCTATTTATGCCAATGATATCACCTAGGCCGACTTAGACACACCTATATAAGACTTAGGCCGACCTAAACAACTAAATAACAATATACTAATGATAATATGACTTAATAGAGAGTTAAGATAGCCACAAGCCGACTATTCATAACCGATGTACAATAATATTAAGGTTGTAGCATGCCCCCCTTCTTCAAAGAAGCATTGTCCTCAATGCTAATCAAGTTTGAAACTTTTGAATGAACTCGTCTTCCATGTGGCATCTTCAACTAGTAAATTCTTCCATTGGATGAGATACTCAGTGATAGTTCTATTCCTCAGCTTCTTTGTGCGTGTTTGACGAATGCACTCTGGTTCCAAAATGATTCTTCCTTCTTCATCCAGCTTGGGAAGTGTTGTTTGAGTGGGAATATTATGCCCAATTACCTTCTTCAAATAGGAAACATGAAAAACTGGATGGATCTTTGTTGTTGGTGGCAACTCAAGCTTGTAGGCAACACTACCGATCTTCTGCATGATTTGGTATGGACCATAATACTTTGGAGACAACTTATTATTCTTTCTTTGCTACTTTAGTGAGATTTGTTTATAAGGCTACAATCGCAAGAAGACCCAATCCCTAACTTCAAAACTTCTTTCACTACGATGTTGGTCTGCCTGTTGTTTCATTCAATTTTGTGCCATGGCTAAATTCTCCTTGAGTCCTGAAAGTACTTGTTGTTGATGAAGCAAGTGGTCTTCTACACCTGAACTCTTGGGGACACCTTAATTGATGATGTGTGATGGAAGGAGGATGATATCCATAAAGTGCCAAAAATGGAGACATTTTTGATGAGCTATGAAAAGAAGTTTTATACCACCATTCTGCAAGTGGTAGCCAATCTACCCACTGGGACTGTTTCTCTGAAGTGAAACAACGTAGATATCCTTCCAAACACTTATTAACAACCTCTGTTTTCCCATCTGATTGAGGGTGGTATGAAGAGCTAAGAGCCAATTGAGTACCCAAACATGAGAATAAATCTTTCCAAAAGTGACTAGTGAAGATAGGATCACGATCACTAACAATAACTTTAGGTGTACCATGTAGCTTTTGGATATTCTCCAAAAAAGCTTTAGCCACTACACTTGCTATAAAAGGATGTGCTAATGCAATGAAATGTGCATATTTAGTGAGCCTATCAACCACCACCATGATAACATTATGACCTTTAGATTTGGGAAGCCCTGTGATGAAGTCCATGGATATCTCTTCCCAACACTGGCTAGGAATAGATAAGGGTTGCAAGAGACCTGTGTCTTAATTGTCTCCCCTTTATGCCTTTGACACACCAAACATTTAGCCACAAATTTTTGAACATCACTTTAGCCCCTCCCAAAAGAAATCTTGCTTGACTGATGATATGTCTTCAAAAATCTGAATGACCACCCACTTGGAGACTCATGCACTTTGTGAGAATCTTGATTTTAAGGTTGGAATTCTTGCAGATACAA
The DNA here is from genome assembly GCA_007258455.2 of Sequoia sempervirens. Lineage (NCBI taxonomy): Eukaryota > Viridiplantae > Streptophyta > Pinopsida > Cupressales > Cupressaceae > Sequoia > Sequoia sempervirens. The sequence continues at coordinate 34,440 of VDFB02003748.1, read as the reverse complement.
ACGCCTTTATATGAGAGTATGTCAACTGAACAAAACTTATCTGAACTACTAGGATCACTTTTTAATTGCTCGATGAAGTTACTTGTCGCCGACAGCATCCCATTTTACCCTCTGCTTTGGCTTCCTCCACCCAATTTGCTTGTAATATTGAGAAGGGCACACAATAAGGAGCTTCATCTTTCTCATCCTTCCTTAATGAGTGCATCTACAACAATATTTTCTTTCCCACTATTATAAACAATCTCAAAGTCATATCCTAACATCTTAGTGACCCATTTTTGTTGCTCTTGAGAAGATAGTCGTTGTTCCAAAAAATATTTTAGGCTATCATGATCTATCTTAACCTTGAAATGTCTACCCAATAGATAAGGCCGCCATTGTTTCACTGCATGGAGTATTGCTAGCATTTCCTTCTCATAAATGGGTTTTAGTTGATTCTTACCTTTTAATTGATGACTCTGAAAAGCAATTGGTCGACCTTCTTGCATGAGCACTACTCCTATCCCATTTCCAGAAGCATCATTCCTGATAGATTCCTTGGTGAAGTCGGGGAGTGGCAAATCACTGGAGGTTGTACACATAGCCTCCTTCAATCTCTCAAATGTTGTATTGGTGGGCTTCGTTCCAATGAAAAGAATCCTTCTTCAATAGAATGGTGAAGGTGCTGCCATACTACCATAATTCTTCACAAATATTCTATAGTACCACATCCAATTAGAATCCTCTCGGTTCTTAATGGTTTTGGAATAGGCCATTCCATGATAGCCTTAATTTTGTTAGGGTCCACCTTTACTCCATGTGAAACTATGTGTCCCAAATACTCCACCTCTGTAAGACCAAAAGCACACTTGGATGACTTAGCATAGAGTTTATGATCTTCAAGTATTTGTAATGCTTGGTCCACATGTTACAAATGTTCTTCCCAAGTCTTGCTATAAATTAATATATCATCAAAGAATACTAACACAAACTTTCTCAAGAACTTCTTAAAATGGAATTCATCAAACTTTGGAATGTAGATGGTGCATTTGTAAGACCAAATGGCATCACCAAAAATTCATAATGACCCTCATGAGTCTAAATCTTTGTCTTACAAATGTCTTCCTCCTTAATCCAGTTTGGTGATAGCCGGATCTGGAAACTAACTTGGTAAAACATGGCTCCATTTAATTCATCTAGCAAATCATCAGTAATTTGGAATTGGAAATTTATCTTAATATGGTGTACATGTTGAAGGCACTCTATGTCACGAAGGACACATGTGCCAAGTGTCATCCTTCTTCGTTACACCATCACACCCGCAGTGAGGTAAAGCATGGCTATGCACGATGAAGTTCCCACCTCACAGCATCTCTTCAACAATTTTTTCTATCTCACTCTTTGTATGTGTATGGATACTGTAGACACGATGTTGAGTGGATTTGGCTCCTTGGGACTAAGCGTAGCATGATCCATGATCCCTCTTAGGAGGAAGTCCTTTAGGCATATATCCAAGAACAACTGAGTGACGATCAATTATAGCTTGCAAATCTGGATGAGTAGGAGTAATAGATTGAGAGACTTCTAATGAACATAGTTGGGCCACAAATCCATCCAATCCTTTCTTAAGCAACTTTTGCATTTGATGAGAGCTTACCATTTGTGGAGATTTTTCCTTCAACCCCCTTAGCTCTACTAGCCTTCCTTCTAATTGAAATCTCATGAATAGTTCTTGGAAGTTCATCTCAATTGTTCCTAATGTAGTAAGCCATTGTACTCCCAAAATAATATCTGTTGCACCCATGGATATCACATACATTGGGGTATCAAGTTGATAATCTCCCATGGATAATTTAATGCTATGACACTTCCCTGAACAACTAACTGTACCACCATCTGCAATCAAAACTTGAAACTCTGGAGCTAGATATATGAAACAATTTAGACGAGTAGCTAACTTTTTGTGATGAAATTATGAGTACTACCTGAGTCGATCAACACTGTTACCTTCTGCTTCTTTAGGAACCCCACCACCTTGAGAGTTTGTGGAGCACTAAAACCTGAGAGTGCATGACAAGAAATGATTGGTTGAGAATCAAGCAATTCCTCATTTGACTCCCTTTCATCTTCTAGTACGGGTTCCTCCTCTTCTTCCTCATTGGGACCTTCAATATAAAACAATTTCTTTTCACTACATTTATGTCCTCGATTGTATTTTCTATCACAATTGAAACACAAGCCTTTTGCTATTTTCTCCTCAATTTGTTGTGGAGTCAACTTAGTAGGTTGTGTTGAATATCCTTTCTCTCTTGTCACATTAGCCCCTTGCTTCTTAGGAATCAAATACTTCTCCTCTACCTTGCGTGCTAAGATAAAAGACTTATTTATGGAACTAGGGCTAAACATGCATACCTCATGTTGAATGTGATCCTTGATACCACCCAACAATAAGTCATTCAAGTTTTCCTCTGTAATTGTATCCACCCTTAAGGATAGATTTTGGAATTGCTGAATATAATCCTTGATTGATCCTATTTGTTGAAGTTTAGCTAGCTGGCTGAAGAAGTTGTCTGTGACGCTATTGCTATATTGTGCTTGGAGTTCCTCTGTAAAAATTGACCATGAGACGATGAGCCCCTTTTTACTTCGATGAGTACAAATCCAACGATACCAAATGAATTGATCTGGTTCTAGATATAAGGAAGCCATCGTGACCTTTTGTCCATTTGGGATTTGGTGTACAAAAAAATTCTCCATTTGGTTTATCCATGTTATAGGATCCTTACCATTGAACTTGCGCATATCCACCTTTGGAAACAAATTCCTAGATCCCATAGGAGTACTAAAGCTTGTGTCAGTAGTAGCTGACCTAGAATTTTCACTTTGGCCGCTTGAGAACTCCTTTCTTGATTCAACCATGTAGGTGCTTAACATGTTTCATATGTTCGATATATCTCATCTTAGGTCACCCATATCCATCTGAATTAAGGAAATGTCTTCCTTGACCTTATTTATTTCTTCATTATGAGTAATATCCTTGATTGTTTCACCATCCTTATCAGGAGTCTTCCCCGGAGTGACAACATTCTTTTTACCCCTTGTTGCAGGCCCCATCATGATGGAAACCACTAATGTTGAAATAAAACACACAAATGAAACTTAAATTCTCTCAAATTTTTACTGTAATCTCCTTTATTATGTCTTCAAAAACCCAATAAAAATAAAACTCCAATACAATAATATGTGCGAGATATGTAGATTCCAAAAAAATAGCGTAGAAACCCTAATTCTGCAATAATTCGCTTAATTATGCTCCAATTCTTCTGAAATTTGTACTGTAGCTTCTTCAATATGTTCTTCAAAAACCCTTTAAAAATCAGAAAAAAAATCTCCAAAATATGAAAGATATGCTCTTCCCAAAATCGCCTCCAAAATTGAGAAAAACCTTGCCTCTATGGTGCCAAGATCATGCTCTGATACCACTTGTTAAGAAATAACTTGCACAATAGAAGAATATGATAGGAAATATGCTGCAAATAATTGATAATAACTGAGAATAACAAGCCACTTTGAGGGGGGAAACCTCCAAATATCTCTAATGAGAACACACTTCACAACTTCATGATGAAATAAGACTCACAACCTCCTATATATACCTATTTATGCCAAGGATATCACCTAGGCCGACTTAGACACACCTATACAAGACTTAGGCCAACCTAAAAAACTAAATAACAATATACTAATGATAATATGACTTAATAGAGAGTTAAGATAGTCACAAGCCGACTATTCATAACTCGATGTACAATAATATTAAGGGCGTAGCAATCCATGACTTCCATTTTCACAAATCTGCAAAAAAAAATTAACTCACAAAACATTCAATGCTGCTCCAAAATCCTTCCAACAACCTCCAATTCCTTCCAACAAATTCCCACAAGCTTTCCAAGCTAAGAAATTGAAAAGAAGGAATAGCAAGAACCTAGTTAACCTTCAACTTTGATACCAAATGATGAGAAATAAATAGGTTCGATACAAATTATTAGGAAATTCAATCTCTCTCCAAATATGACTTCAATGGATGAGATACAAAGCTTGGACTACAACAACATGAAAATCTGAAACTTATATGTAAATTTGAAAATTAAGTTTCCTTAATATGGAAATGCCATGATTAGATCCATCTTCTTTACGATGCCAAAAAATAGCCTACATATCATGCTTGTAAACACTACCTTATGTGAACTTATAACAAAAATAAATGAATAATATCATCATCATTAGATAGCAGCAATGATTCGGGATCAAGTTTCCTATGAGGTGTGAACAATGAAGGTGATAGTCTGTGCTAGTGTTGCGGTTGTGCAGGCCCGTGTCCATTAGCGATGCAACCTGCATGTTGTCGGTAGTGGGGGGTATGTGTTGGGTGAGTAGTGTAGGCTGCGCTCGGGAGGGGGGGGGTATTTTTGGTGTGCGTTTAGGGGGTCTTTACTTTTAGGGGTGGGGGTTTTTGATTTTTGGGGTGGATTTTATCTGCTTTCTTAGGTGAGGTTATTTTGCTAGCTAGTTTTCCTGTTTGGTGGAAGGTTTTCACATGGCAGGGAAAGCATTGTCTTTAGTGGCTGATGGTGCCAAGTCTTTGAATGGATTTTCCTTAGGCTTGCATGCATAGCAGACGAAGACATTCTATGCCAGTGAGGGTTCAAATCTGAATAAAATCAATGGTTGTTGGCCTCGAAGTCAGGATCGGCCAGTTTTGGTCCTCTCCCCTGAATCAGTTGTTGAGGATGTTTCATACTGGAGTTGACATGCTCTCATTTGCAAGTTTCTTGGGATACAGATTCCCCTGTCTACTTTGAAAGAATGGATTAGGCATTCTTGGCAGATTGAAGGGGATATGGAGATTATGCTTGCTGCTAATAGTTATTTTATGGTTGTTTTCTCTAATATGGCTGATCGAAATCAAGTTTTTGAAGGAGAGTCATATTTTTATAATCATGTTGGATTGTTTATTAAACCCTGGCACATGGGGTTTAATTTGGCTGAGGAGTTTCTGTCTTGAGTTCCTATTTGGGTTCGGCTACCGCGGCTTCCTCTAGAGTTTTGGAGAGAAGATATTTTGCAACGAATTGCTTCTTTATTGGGTAAGCCTGCAGCGGTTTCCCAACAAACCCTTGACAGAAATGTGATTAATTTTGCTCGCATTTGTGTGGAGGTGGATCTAAATAATCCACTATCAGATTCACTGGATATTTTCCTTGGCTCTTCGTCTTGAATTCAACAGTTAGATTATGAATCTATCCCTTTCCGTTGTTGGCTTTGTCATGAGTATGGCCATCTTCAGTGACATTTCCCTAAGGTTCATAAAGATTCTCACTCCTCTAATTCCCCCTCTTCTTCAGATTTTCTAGTGGGTAATGCAGACAAGGGGAAAGCTCCCATGAGGGAGGGTGTTGTGGGCAAGGATAAGGATGGTTTTATACCAGTTCAATTGAAGGCTAAGGGATGGGGCCTGAAGTGGACTTTGGAAGATCGCCAGGTTGATGAGGGTTTTAACCGATTTGAAGTGTTAGAGATAGATGCCTTAGAGGAGGGGATTCCACCATCTATCACTCATGTAGCTATTGATGTGGGTACAATGATTGTGTCAGTTCTTGAGTCAGGTCAGGATGTTTTTGGAGTGCCAGCTCCATAGGATGCTTTGAATGAACATATGCAAGATGATATTATGCTGGTGGATTTGGCTAAGAAGGTATTAGATTCTCATCCAGGTAAGGGGTCTTCTTAGGGCTTGGGGTTGCACCAGCGCATCCTTAAGAAAGGTCCTACTAAGAACCCTTCAAGAGGGCGTAAGACTAATTCAAAGAAGATTAAGGTTGCTGAGGATTTATTGGTGGAATCAGGGTTTGTTAAACCCATTGATTCTCACTTCTCTCAATCCCCTCCATGATTTTTCTCTCTTGGAATGTGCAGGGGTTGACTAACACCTCTCATCAACAAGCTATTCATGATTTGGTTGTAGTTCATTCACCAGACATCTTTTGTGTTTAGGAGACTAAGGTTTATGTTGATATTATGCTTTAGTTTGCTTCTCGTATTTGGAAATTTGGTCAGTGTTAGTGCATTAGATCTCAAGGAAATTCTAGAGGTTTGGCCCTTTTTTGGAATCCGTGAAAGATCTCTCCTCTTTGGTGGATTTCTAGTCAATCTTCTATTTCCATGGTTGCTTCCAATTTGCATTTTGGTGAGACTATTCACATTTCTAATGTATATGCTCCCATTGATATCTGTGGTAAGATCCAACTTTGGGCTCATATAAGGTATGTCTGCTTTTGCACTCCTTATTTGCCTTGGATCCCTAGATGGTGATTTTAATTTTGTGTTGAGTTTGGAGGAGAAAAGAGGGGGTGTGCCTAGGTTAGGTCCTGCTTCCAATCTTTTTCATGCTCAGGTGGATTATCTTGCTCTTGTGGATGTTAATCCATCTAATGGGATTTTCACTTGGAACAATAGATGGAGTGGACATGAAGCAATCTTTAAACGACTGGATAGGTTTATTGTCTCCTATTTTTGGGTGGGTAGGGGTTTGACTACTTGTTCATAAATCCTTGATTGGAGAGGTTTTGATCATTGGCCCATTAAATTTTTGGCGTCTTCTTTGGTTGTTCCTAAGAATCCTCCCTTTAAATTTTAGCTTATGTGGCTTCGGGATTCCTCGCTCTATGATTTAGTGGCCAAGTGGTGGGGAGAGGGAGGCTCGACTTTTGGGACAACTATGTATTTCTTTGTTAGGAAACTCCAATATATCAAATATCAACTTAAGAGATGGAGTAGGCTTTGTTTTGGTCACCTTCAGTCTAAGAAGAGGGATGCTATAGACCGTCTTGCTGTGATTACTCACCAAATTTGGGATAGTGGTTTCATAGATGATCTTGGCATAGCAGAGTCCCTATCAATGCATAATGTGGAAGAGTGGGAGCTTCATGAAGAGATCTATTGGAAATAGAAGGCTCAAATTGATTGGCTCGAGGAAGGGGATGGGAATACTGCCTTTTTCCATCATTCTATGTAGGCTCGTCGTAACAAGGGGCACATTTATTCTTTGGTGACTTTAGATGGTTTACAAATTTCCTCTCTAGTGGCTATATCTTAGGAGGCTTGATAGTTTTACTCTGCTCTCTTTGTTGAGGATTCCCCTCCTGCTGTTGAGGAGGAAACTTTAGTCCTTTCTTGCATTCCTTCTCTAATCACCAATGCGATGAATGAGTCTCTTATCTGCCTAATTTTGATGCCAGAGTTAGAAGTGGTCGTGTTTGGTATGAATAAAGGTAAAGCTCCAGGTCTGAATGGCTTCCCTGTTGAGTTTTTTTAGGAGTTTTGGGATATCATCAATCTTGATTTGTTGGAAGTCGTTCGGGAGTCTCTTTGTAGTAAGCAGATGCTTTGGGCCATGAATTATGCTTTCTTGGTTCTCATTCCCAAGAAGGAAGGCACTGATAAGCTTGAATTTTTTTGACCTATTTCTCTTTGTAATGTGGTGTATAAGATTATCACTAAGTTGATTGCAGAGAGGCTTAAAACTTGTCTTTCTGTGGTGATCTCTGATGAACAAGGAGGTTTTGTGGCTGGAGAACAAATTCCTGATGAGGTGGTGGTGGCTTATGAGGTTATTCATTCTATGGAAACTTCTAAAGAAAGATCTATGTTCATTAAGTTAGACATGGCCAAGGCTTATGATAGATTCAAATGGAGTTTTCTTCAGAAAATTCTCTTAGCTTTTGGTTTTAGTCTCGATTGGGTGAGTTGGACCATGAGTTGTGTTACTTCTTTGTTCTCTGTTATTATGAATGGAGAACCTTCAAATCCTTTTGGTGCATCCAGGGGCCTTTTCCAAGGGGATCCTCTCTCCACTTATCTGTTTATTATTATGACTAAGGGTCTGGGCTGTTTTCTTAAGTTTCGTGCCTTGTAGGGATTGATTCTTGGATGGCAATGGGGTAATGGTTTACCACAACTCTCACATCTCTAGTTTGTGGATGACACTACTCTTATGGGTTTGGTTTGTCTTTGGGAAGCTAAATCCTTCAAACAAGCCTTGGATATTTATCTTGCAACTTCAAGTCAGAAAGTTAATGACCATAAATATTCTATTTTCTTCTTTAACACTCCTTTGGCTATTCAGCAGCGTATTGCTGACATTCTGTAGTTTTAGATCAAGACTCTTCCCTTTGTTTATTTGGGTGTTCCACTTACAGTTGGCAGACATCCAAGATCCTCTTGGTAGACTTTGCTTGATAAGTTGTGGCAAAAGGAAAATCATTGGACTCATCCTTGGTTATCTTTTGTTGCTCGCTTGACTCTTCTAAAATTTGTTATTCAAACCCTTCCTATCTACAAGTGCTTGGTTCAAGCTGCTCCCATGTACTTTCTTCAGGAATTTGATGTTCTTTCTCATCAATTTCTTTGGAATGGTAATTTATCCACTAAAAAATGGAGCTTAGTTAAGTGGGAAACTGTGTGCTGGCCTAAGGAAGAGGGCGGCCTTGGCTTGCGTTCTGCTATCTTGAATGGGCAGTCTTGCGACTAAGTTATATTGGTGATGGTGCTCTAGCCAGGATCAGCTTTGGGCCTGTATCCTCACCCATAATTATCTTAAGGATGTTAATGTGTTTGATGTTCCTCGCTTTCCTTTGGCTGGAAGGGGTTCTATGATCTAGAATACTCTGAAGCTTGGGGCTCAATTGTTTAAGAAGGGTATTTTCTAGATATGTCATTCAGGATGACAAGCTCTTTTTTGGCTCGACTTATGGGATGGTCATCCTTCTATTCTTTCTACTCATCCTCACCTGCAGTCTCTTTGTGATATTTTTACTGCTACGAGTTGGGATATTGTTGATCATTATAAGATTACTCATGATTGTGGTCTGGTTGTTTGATATTGCTAGAAACGTCCTTCTGAATGGCCTCCTGGAGGTTTGGTAGAAGAAAAGGTTGAGTTGGCCTAGATCCTTGAATCTCAGGAATGCACTACCTTGGCTGGGAATGATGTGTTGGCTTGGGCTAGTAGGGATGTGTCTGGGAAGTTTTATGTCTTTGCTAGGTATGGTGAGCTGGTGCGACAAACTTTTGGGGACATTCAGGTTTCTTGGTCGAAGCATGTTTGGTACAAGTTCTCTTGGCCCAAATGCAAATTTTTCTTATGGTTGGTGGTCCACAATCGGTGTCTTGCCTGGGATAATTTATGCAAGTGTGGTTTTCAGGGCCCCTCGCTATGTATTTTATGTCGTGCTAGTGAAGAGAGTGTCTCTCATCTCCTCTTCCAATGCACCTTTTCTAGACATATCTAGAATTTGTGGTGGGAGGTGTGGAATCAAGCTTGTTGGCATGTCACATCTCTGGCTAAGTTCTTTGAATGGCGGGGCAAGGCCCCAGTCAAAACCTCTTTTCTTCAGGTTGCTTGGACTCTTGGCCCTTCCTTTATTATTTGGCATATCTGGTTAGAGAGGAATCGATAGATCTTTCAAGACAAGCTATTGGCATCCCAACATTTATGGTGGAAGATTCTCCACTCATTGGGAGAAACTATTTCGACAAAGTGTGACCTTTCGAAAGTTGTGGATCCTGTTATGCTAGTTGCTACACCCGTCTCCATCTTCCTCCTCCATATGACTAGCTCATGAGGAAGATATGCATACACCCTCTCTGGAAGATCAACAGGGTGGGGAGGTGGAGCCCTCCTCTGCAAGGTAGTTTGAAAATCAACATAGACGGGTCTTCGAGAGGCAACCCTGGTCCTGATGGCATTGGTGGAGTGGGAAGAGATAGCATGGGGACTGTTAAGTTCATTTTTTCTATTTTTAAAGGTCATCATACCAATAATTTGATGGAGTATTTTTCTATTTTGCATGTTGTGGAGCATGCTTGTGCTCTTGGTTAGAGACGTCTGATCTGTGAGTTAGATTCACAGGTGGTCATGCATATGTTGACTCGACAGTATTCTAAGGATGTTAGTTGGAGATTGGTGTTGGTGGTCAATCAGATTCTTCATTTGTGTGACTCTTTGGAGTCTATTACTTTTACTCATATCCCTAGGGAGTGGAATGGTGTTGTGGATTGTTTGGCCAGATGGGCTTCTGATCAAATGCAAAACTGGAATATTAGAGAGAAGGATCAATTACCTGTAGATTTGTCTCATCAGTTGGATCACTTTGTGGATTTTGATAGGGTTGTTTGATGCCCCTGCTTTTTATTTTTTCTGAGTTGAATAAATTTTTACCCCTCCTTTATTTTAGATAGTAGCAATGAGTCACAAATCAACAACACAAGATCATCACATAACACAAGATTTACGTGAAGAAACCCTTGCAAGAAAATATCCACCAAGAAGAGAGGCCAAGTATACATTATCATCATATAAATTAGATTACAATACAACCACTTCCGTTCTCCTCTTTGTATCCACCATGGTAGCACCTATGCATTTGTGAACAACCTCCTTCTACCTCCACCTATCCTTATTCCTACAGAGTAACACTACATTCAACTATTCCTCTCTAATTCTACATCCAAGAGGCTGATTTTATAGATGTGTGAAGGCATATAATGCACCAAACAAGGCGCCCAAAGATGACCCTTCATTCCAGATGGCCCCAACCTTTGGATTACCTCCTCAGAATGTGAAAGGACACTGATTTTGGCTCTAGTACTTTTCGTCCAACTTGGGTGCCCAAACATGAGAGATAAACATTACATTAAATGCAATAAATGATGGAAAACCAAGTGACACTTGTTTCCTATATCCAAGCACCCACTTGGAGAATCCCAACAGTCACTTATTTATCATTTCCTTTATCTTTAGATATCCCATTTTAGGCATCCACATGTGGGGAAAATAATATTAAAATATTTATGTCCACAACCCATCTTTACCAATGCTAGTGGACCCATCATCCCTTATGAGCATATTACAAACAATGGTGAGAATTAATATTACAAAATATTTTACCAATACATCGTAAGTGCCTAGGGACACTTTCCAAGGATGTTGGAACCATAATATATGACATAGGATTTACAAGGTGGATGGCACCTTAATCCTAACATTTCCTTACACCAAAGTGTCTAGATACAGACAATGTGTGTGCCTCCTACATCAAAAAATCCACTTCTCTCTTAGAATGCAAATTTTAATTGCTTTATTTAAGAGTCCTTCCTATGAACTTATTAGTCTTAATGAGGCTCAAATTTTGCATGTTTCTTGCTATGTACAATCTAGCATACCTCACTAAAATGTGTATCATGCTCATAGTCTTCTACACACATTTCATATGAGAAAGGATATATCTTATACTAGTTACTAACTATGTAAAATATATGATTTAGATGACACATCAACCGCCTTATTCATCACACCAAGCTTATACCTATCCATGAGATGGAATTTTTGAAGGAATCCAATATGGTTGTAATGTTTGGATTATTGCAATTATTTTTATGCTCTAGATATTATAGGGACCTATGGTTTGTGTACACCACAGTCTCCTTCCCCATGAGGTAGTGTGTCCACTTTTTTACCATATAAACTAGAGCACAAATTTCTTAGTCATAGGTGTTGTAGTTTAACATAGGTCCTCTAAATGATAACATATAGACCCTAACCTACCTCATTATAATAGCATTACACCCATTACATAATTGTTGGCATTCATCTATAGTTTGAAATTTTATTACAAATTGGATAAAGCAAGGACTGTTATTGTACTTATCATCTTCTTCAAGTCCTCAATGTACACTAATTTTTATTACCTAGTCAAAACTTCCTTCCTTTGTCCATGAAATAATACAATGGGGTAGAAATATATGAGAAGTATTTCAAAAATTGTTGAAGGCATTGAGTTGTAACTACAAAGCTCTAAATCTCACTTATGTTGGTGGTAATTGACAAAATAACTATTAATTCAACCTTTAATGATCTATCCTTATCTCCATCACCTACCACATGATCAAGGTACACTATAGAGGTCTTATCATACTTTTAGTTCTTACAATTCAACCATAAATTATTCTCTTAAAATCTGAAGATGAGACAAATGTTATGTATAGAACTTATTGAATGCCAATATTTAACTTTGTAGTGTAGGAAGAAGTATCCCTTTTTCACACTTAATTTGGGAATAATTAATAATAAAATTAGCTTAATGTTGCCTTAATTTAGTGTTTTAATATGTCTTTCATATTCACATTAAGTTTAGGCCCCTTTTAAAATAAATGGACTTAATTATGCCTTATTTTTGGTGTTTTAAGGCGTATCTTTACACTTTCACATTAATCTAGGGCTTTATTAATTGATTGAGGTTAATTTTCCTTGATTGGACCCTTTAATTCAAATCCAAGCCTAATTCAATGCAAATTTTGAGAGATAAAACCCGACATTCATAAATGCCATTACACAACACTCAACTTTGGGTAATGTGTGTCCTAGGTAAGTGACCTAGGACCCATTTTCCATGGGGAGAATGGGTCCTCACTTAGATCTAGGACCCTATTTTTGCACAGTGTTTAACATTATCCAATTTGTGTCCTAGGTAAGTGGCCTAGGACCCATTCGTCCTATGGTGAATGGGTCCTCATTTAGACCTAGGACCCCTCTTTTGAATATGTTTTTGCCAATATTTTAATGATTTTAAATCTATAACTCAATGTTGGCTTGTGATATTTGAATTTTAGGAATTTATCTTAAGATATGTATAAATACAAGGGTATTTCATTATGTCTCATAACTAAGATCTATATTTTCAAGTGTTCAAGTCCTAATAGCAAGCATCCATATTCAAAGCAAGGAGCAAGCAAAAGTGAAGTCTTGGAGCAACAATTTATTGTTTTTATAGGTCTTCAAGCTCATTTTGTTATCAAATATCAAGAATTATTGAAGTGATGATAGATTCCTATGGAGAATCATGATGGATTCTAGGTTTTGGGAGAAGCTCCATAAGATTCAACCAAGCCTAATGAATTGTCTCCTAAGTGATTCCATCTTCTATGATCATTCTAATTTCAGCTTAAAGAGAGGTATAATTAGATTTATTGCTTATTAAGGGGATTAGAGGTCTCCTAAAATAGGTCTTATGCATTGTTCATGTTCATGTAGGATCTTATTCTAACACACTTGAGTAGGGTTTCTTTGCATTGTTAGAAATCTTAATCTTAGACACACTTAAGGTTAGGATCACACACATGTTTCATGTTTCGGATTTTCATTTATCATCAAGATTTAATTTTCAAAATTGGGGTTTGACCAAGGCAAACCCCTATCCACCAACAAAACACCAAATTTGTTTTGCAAAGTTTTGGAAGGTCTAGATCTGAGAGTGGGAATTTCAAATTACAAGAAGGAATTGCAAGTCTGGAGCTTCAATTTTAGATTTAGAGTTTTCAAGAAGAGCCTATCAGGACCCATTCACCATAGGGAGAATGAGTCCCTGTTAGGGTTACAAAGGCAACAATTTTTCACAATGCCTAAGGTTCAATATCAGATTTAGAGTTTCCCAAAAAAGCATACCAGGACCCATTCACCATAGGGCGAATGAGTCCCTGCAAGGGTTGCAGAAACAACAAGTTTTGATGGGTGCATAAACTTTATTACCTTCATTTTTTTTAGAAAGTTTACTGTTTCCTTCTATTTTATGTTAAATCTCTTGAATGAACTTTGTAGATCTAAATTTGGAGTTATTTTGTTATTTCAAATCTTTCTCCCCAAAGTGCTATTTGACCTAGACCCCCGTCCTTGCATAAAAAGGAAATTTGCAGATTCACACCTTGTTTTAACTCTCCTTTGGTTGTTAGTCATTTCATAGTGTGGAACTCATTTCCTAATGAATTGAGGAAATATAGGACCCTTTGTCCCTCTTTGAATCTACTATTCCAATAGGGGACAACAACCCCCCTATTTTTTCTTTCATTTCAAATTTAAATAAATGATAACACAAGAATTGAATAATAGTCATAATACCTCATTCATTCAAGGCTCATAAAGATGGCTAGTGTAATACAAAATCCAAATGGAAGAACCACCCACTTGAAGAGACCTTGACATGTTTTGAAATTATTCTTCCATAAATCCTCCTCTTTGACCCTCACTTGGTGGTATCTATATTTAAGGTCCAACTTTATAAAATATTTGGCTTTACAAAATGAATCTAGTATATCATCAATTTTATGCGACTGTTAGTCCTTTTTATTTATCTTATTTAGATCCTAATAGTCTAAGTGTATTTGACACATCATATATTTTCTTTGGAATAATGACAATGGGAGATCCACTTGGAGAGATGCCTGGTTAAATTACTCTCTTCTCAAATAACTTCTTTGGCTACTATATGAATTCTTGTTCTTTAATACTAGTCTATCTATACAACCCTAATTCAGTACAAGAAACTTAGGTAATAATTTAATCTCATATTTTAAGGCTCTCTTTAGGGGGAAACCCTTGGGTTCTATAAAAAAATTAGATAATTTAATCATTAACTATTTCATACTATGTTGTTCCTAATGAGTATAACATTCATGAATCCCTTTTATCTCATTCCATTTTTCTCTCCTTTACCTCTCAACAAAAACAACACAAAATTTCCACTAGCACTGATCAAATGCTTGGATTTTGTAGTAATAATTATGGAAATATATATCTTCTTCTCATATTCATTTAATTTGTATGGTTCTCCATCTAGAACCAAACTCATTTGCTAATTACTTTTATGATATGTAGCATCCATAAAATATAAGTACAAGCTTCCAAATATCACTTCACATGCATCCAATAAAACCACATCCACCAAAACTTTTTCCTTATATTTATAACCTATAGATAGGTTGAATTTATACCACTTATTCACCTTTATTTCCACTGTGTATTTTAGCCAACCTAGAGCATAGGCTTTTAGGTGATCTATTGCTTGCAACCCAAATTCATTTACTAAGTTCTAGGATGTAATGTTGGTTTGAGAATAAGTATAAAAATGAGAGTCTAGTGGTACAGACACTCCCTATTTATAGGTTCATGGTGCAAGTGGCTCCTTTAAGCTTCATAAAGGAGTTGGATTCTCTTTCTAGGAAATTCTTATGGTCTGACATCTTA
The DNA here is from genome assembly GCA_007258455.2 of Sequoia sempervirens. Lineage (NCBI taxonomy): Eukaryota > Viridiplantae > Streptophyta > Pinopsida > Cupressales > Cupressaceae > Sequoia > Sequoia sempervirens. Next base: position 19,325 of record VDFB02003748.1, on the reverse strand, counting down.
TCCTCCTCAAAGAAGTGTCTAGTCAAATGTGAGGCCATTTGTAGGAAAAAGCAAATGGGGGTTTTGGGTCTTCAATGGGCGGTCCTTACTGGGCAGGCTTTGGCTACCAAGTTGTATTGGAGGTGGTGTACTAATCAGGATCAAACTTGGGCCAAGATCATTTTTGCTAAATATTTAAGAGGTACAACTAGGGAAGATGTTCCTATATTCTCCTTGTTTGACAAAGGTTCTATGATTTGGGTTACTCTTAAGAGGGATGCCACATTAATCAAGCAAGGGTTATTTTGGATATGTAACAGAGGTTTTGATGTACTTTTTTGGTTTGACTCTTGGGATGGCCATCCCCCAATATTAACTAGGTAAACTCATCTTCATAGCCTTTATTTTATTTTCTTGGAGGATAGCTAGACCCATGTGGAAGACTTCAAGGAGGTAAAGAGATTGGGGTAGGTAGAGATGTGGGAGTGGAAGGAGTATCTTGCTTAGCCACCAAGAGGATCTAAGGTAGATCGAGAAGAGTTAGCTCAAATTTTATCTTGTAGATCCTGCAACTCTTTGCTATGGGATGATTCTTTGGCATGTAGTCCTGATATGAAGGGAGTCTTCTTAGTTTCCATTGGGTATCAAGAACTAAATAGGCAGAAATTTGGAGGGGAGGAAATTCCTTGTTGGAGGCATGTGTGGAATAATTTTGTATGACCTAAATGCAACTTCTTCCTATGGCTTGTTGCTAGAAATAGATGTCTCACTAGGGATAATCTTCAGAAAAGGGGATTTTAGGGGCCATCTATTTAAGTTATGTGGTGGTGGTGAGGAAAATTATTCTCACCTATTCTTCCAGTGCGCTTTCTCTAGAACCATTTGGTATCTTTCATGGGATGTCTGCAAGTAGCCTTGCATACATGCTTCATCCCTTGTTGAGTTTTGGAGGTCTTTGGGAAGGCCACCAGCTAGGGAATTTTGTCTTTGAGTTGCCTAGGATATCAAGCCCTCATGTATCCTATGGCAAGTTTGGTTGGAAAGTAATCAAATGATTTTCAAGGTGCAAGCCTAGTGGCTCAACAGATTTGGCAAAGAATTCTTAGCATGATTCAAGAAATTGTTTAGGCTAGCTGTGATATGGACATCCTTCTTGATCTTGCAAAGAGGATTCTCTTGTAGAGGTTGGGGGTTAGTGACAGTGCTCCTCTAAAGGCTCACTATAGTGGTAGGAGGGCTACCAAAAGTAGAATTTAGTGTGATGGAAGATGGTTCTTGCCTCCTATTGGGGTTCTAAAGATAAACACTAATGGCTCCTCTGGAGGAAATCTTGGATTAGCTACTGTTGGAGGGATCAAGAGGGACAGTTTCAGGTCTCTCATGTTCTTCTTTTCCATCTTTTAGGGGTACTCGACTAATAATATTATGGAGGCCCGAGCCACTATTATGAAGGCTTTGGAAAAGGGATGTACTCTTGGATGGTGCAAGTTCATCTATGAGACAGACTTTCAGATTCTTGTTGACATGTTGAATAATCGAGGTATGGATAAGGTGAATTGGTAGTTGGACTCCGTAGTCTAGCAGATACTCTAGCTTAGCACCTCTTTGGACTTGGCTTCTTTTGTCCACATTCTAAGAGAGTGGAACAATGTTACAGATTGTCTAGTTAAATGGGCTTCTAAATTTAGGGATAGTTGGAATGTTAGTAGTTGGGAGCAATTTCCCTTGGATTGTACTCATAAATTGAGGATGTTGATTTAGGAGGATCTTTTTGGCTCTTAAGAGGGTTGTAATTGTTAGTATTTTTTTGGGTTCTTTGTATGATCTACTCCTTTAGTTAGGGGCGCCTTCATGGCCCATTTTGGTTGCTTCTGCTTATTGGTTGTATTCTCGATTTCTTTTGATTGAATAAATTTTTACCCCTCTTTTTTCATAAAAAGAAGTATATTTTTGTCCTTGATGAGGATTCTAATATGGAATATCTTCAAACTATATTATTCTTATTTCCTTTTGGAGATTTCAACTACTATATATACCTCTTTACTCACAACACATGAGAGCATCTTGTCCAGATTGGAATATCCTTGAATCTCTTTCCTTTTTCTCATCATAATGGTGTCAGTGTCCTTTTTCATGTTTCTCCGCGATGTTTTCAAATATGGATGAATCCTGTAACTTTTCCTTTCCATATTCCATTCCTTTGCATAATATCCATACTAAATTTGGTTTTACTCTTTCCTTTGTGCTTTTATATAGTTGTAGTAACATGTTTCTTTCACTTTACCTCATCTTTCTTGCTATATTTTTTACCTCATTGCTACTATCCCTTTTCTCTATTTTTTTCTTGAATGAATATGCCTTCTTCTTTTCCAACTCCACATACTGATATCAAGCACATTCCTCATCTATATCTTATGTCTTTATACCATGATCACTAGTCTCATTAGGTGTTTGAATAATCTACCTATAAACTTCATCACACACATATTTCTCCATGAAATATTTTCCTAACTATATTATCCTCTTCTATAACTCTTTGGTATACTCATGTAAATTATTTCCTTGGTGTGTCTATATGTAGTTCCATTAGGAAACACAATATTATTCATAACATATTGGATAAAGCAACTTCTTTGAGAGTTTCTTTGTCATCACAATTTGAAATAGGAGCAATTTTTTTGATATTCAAGGGATAATGCAAAGTACTCATAACTTGTGAGAGCATCGCTTGATAACTTGAGCCTAGAAAATAAAATATGTTGATAAGGAATAAGTTGATGAAGGAAGCACACTTCCATCTAGGATATTCATTGATCCATCTTATTAGTGCCAATATATTTGTCATATTATTGTATGTCAATATTTTCTTTATCCTCGAATGCAATATGTATGGATGATTCTCTTTATTTTAGTTCAATATTCATTGGTTCCTTTTCTTAATTGTTCTTAAGAATTCCAACTTCTCACCCAATGCTTGCATGAAAATTTTAATTTGGTCTATCTTTCCCACTTATTAGAGTTCCTTTCCACATCTTCTTTGAGTTTTCTAAAATAGGGTTTTCTTCCTATAATCCTTATCTATCCATTTCTCTTGCATCCCTAATCCATTTTATTTTTTTGATCTTGGGTATGTAAGTAACTAGATTATTATTTTACCTTGAACTTATAGATGGCATAAGTTTTCCACAACCCTACTAAAAAACTAGAAACTTGTACCCTAGTACTACTTCATCCATAAACCATTGGATTGATAATTCTAGTGATGCATCATCTATAAATTATATGATAGCTCAATATCTAATCTTACTACTTTTCCCTAATGGATTCTCTCATGAAGAGTAGTATTTAATGTGACTAAAATAACAATTTAATGGGTAAAACAACCAATAAATAAGGAAAAAAATAAAACACAATCATGTAACATAATAGCTCATTTAGAGAAAACTTGAAAAGGTAGAAAAAATCTATAAAGGGTACATGTGTATAGTATATCACTCACTACTTAGTGATATTATTTACATGTAAAAATCTACCATTTTTAAATGGTCTTATGAGTCTCTATATTGATAAAACAACCTCTCTTTACTTAACTCTAGTTTTACACTCTATAAGAAACCTTAAATCATTATATGCCTCTTCAAATACAACAATGAGAAAACACACCAATGAGAGTGATTTCTCTACCGACCAAACCTTGCATTCAATTCTCTACTACCCTAAATACTTCTCTAGTCTCTAGCAATGAGAACTCAACCATTCTAGGATAGAAAAAATGCCTAAGATAACCATCTCAATTATCTTATAGACACTCATGCAGGCAAGCCAAATAACCACCATCTTGATCATAACAATTACCAAAAATAATATGGAAGGTTACCTACCAAAAGGTTATAATTTTTTGCAACTTATAGTAATTAAATGGTCCACCAACCATGCATGGCCATTCACTACCCTAAAATGACCACTAAGAAGATGAGAAAGGAATGAACATGAACCAAGAAGTTAAATGCCTACATATAAAGAAACACATAAAGAAAAAAAAACCATCCCTTCTAAACCTTGTACTCAATTACCAATAGTGGCATGGTGTGATGGTTAAGTTGTTGTATTGTTGTTCTTTCCATCAAGGTTCAAACCCCATTGGAGTGTAATTGTTGAGTGTTTATGTTGGAGATGAGGTCCCCTGTTTGTGACCTCATGAGTTCATAGCTCTGATTCAAAAGCATTTACCCCTCTTAATAAAAAAAAAAATACTCAATTACCTGTTAACAACTACATATCTTGGATCTAACCTCCAATATATGTGAATTCTAGATAGAACTTGACTCCATAACTTCATGATTATGTTAAACCAACACCATATTGTTTAAAGAACTAGTTCCTAACTATTTATTTATTTTCCTTTTCAAACACTTGTAGTATTGCTTAAAGTAATAATAAGCAATTCTCAAATGATGATTCTAGTTGAATAATGTTGGTCTAACAACCTACACAATATCATGAACTTCGATGAAACCTCATACATATATTGACACCTATAAGATGTTAGAAACAAATATAATAAATTTTCTTGACACCTAGAATAACCTAGGGAATTCTATAAAGATAAATCCCTAGTTCATTCTAGACATCCACACAATCAATTAAAACATCAAATCATTTGATCATGAGTATCAAGGAGCATTACATCAACATCTAAGATCATAAGGATAGACATAGACATTTTCATTTTTGCTAGCCATGTCTTGAAATAATTAAATCATTCCAAGACCTATTGATTAAAGTATTTAATAAGAGACAAAAGTTTACTTCCCATCCCCTATTTGTGCTTCTTAGAATCATCATTGCCAAATTTTAGAGGTGAATATGATTATGAAGATTAAAAGTGTAAAGATCAAGATTGTACATCAAGTCTAAAACTACTCTAAAAAAATCAAAATTATAGGTTCATAGATCAAAAGTATAGGTGTCATTTTGAACTAAAATAGAGTGAAGGTCATCTCTTAATCTATTGAAGCTTTATAATTTTAAGTCTAATTGTAAAAATTAAAATTAAATCACTAAGTTCACTTTACAATAAAAGCATCTCTTGTCACATTTGAAATTAAATGCTCTTATCCTCTTCAATAATTTTATTATATAAACATTTTATAATATTCTAAATATAATTTTTATTATCTAATTTGATTGAGAAATAATTGCTTTTATTAATTAATCAATCAAAATAATAATAAAATATTTATCATTTCAACTCCCTAAAATATTTTTCATTAGTATTTTTATTAAAAAAATAATAATTTTAATAATAATAAATTGTCTTTCTATCCTTCGAAAATATTATTTTCTTTATTTAATAATGATGTTAAAAATATCCGCCTATTTACTTTTAAATTTAAATTTTATTATGAAATTCAAAAATTGATATAAATATTTTTGTATGAATGGATTTATTCAATTTTAATCTTAGTTTTGTTAAATTTCTTTCAAACATTTGTTAGAGATATAACTAATAAAGAAACCTTAATTTTATTTAATAAATTCTTATTTATAATTACAAAATATTGTTATAAAAAAATTAAAATTATAAATAAAAATTTGATGAAATTAAAATATTTTTTATAATAGTAAAATAAAATATTTAATAATAAAAATATTGATTATTTTTTAAATTTTTTTTAGATAAATTATATATAACTTAAAAAAATCTCTCTATAAATATGTTTAACATTAATAAATTAATATTTTTAAATTTTTTCTTTTAGATTGTAGGAATTGGTTGTAGTTCTTTTATAACTTTGCATAAAACAAACTTTTTAGTGTGACCAATAATGTTAGTGCAACATGCCTTCTAGGATCACATGGGGGATTAGACCTCGTGACCTCTTGCCTACAAAATATGATGCTTTAGTCAATTGAGCCAAGCCCCCAATTAACACTCGCCTATTAATTCAATAGATTTAAGATATTATGTATTACATTAATAAAAGTATTTAAAAAATTAATTATCTAAATAAAATTTATTTTATTAATTCATTTAAATAAAATATTTTAAGAGGGGTCTTGTAATTTTTTAACAAATGTATACATTATGTTCTTAGAGGGATCATAAAGAGTCTTGAGGTATGTATCCAGGGTTTGTATGTATTTAACACATTAGATCAAGACATCAAAAGATAGGAACACATCACATTACATGCATTAAAGAAGCATATATATCTCTTAACATTTTGTAGTTTCCAAAAACCTTCTCTAGCTACGTCAAAACTCTATCTAACACCATAGTCTCTTTAACACTCTCACTATTAAATTAGTCATGAGGTTTAATCAACGTGTCAAGATGAAGGTAGTACACTTCCACACACCCTTTGCAAGCTCTAAAGAGTTCCTAAGCACCACCCCTTTTTTTACTTTATATAGCAACTAACGAGCAATTTCTACTAGTAGCAAAATCCTTGATAACCAAAATTTCAATCCACATAAAGGGTTAAAATTGTAATTCCACGATCAAGGACATAGATCTTAGGATCAATCTTGCACTTGTATGATTGACCTTACCCAAATTCTAAGAATGACTTAGTCAAAATTTTGTTGTTTTATTTCTAATGCATCCAATTTTAAGGATTATGAAATATAGCTCAAAACTTATGATCAAAACGCTAAAGAACTAAATATATCAAAGACTAGGACCACATTTTCAAGTTCAATTCCACATTTTAAAGTTCAAATCCATACTTACAAAGTTCAAAACCATATTTATAACCTTGATCTGCATGATTCTATATTTCATAATAGACATTTATCTCTCATTTATTTCTTAATCTATTTTCAAATTTTGCATATAAATTCTATATCATAATCACTTCAATCTCTTTTATCTAATATTAAAATACATATTTTACTTATATTTAAAACCAAATCTTACCTAACTTTAAAATACATATTTTATAAAGCCAAATCCAAATGCATATCTTACTCAGCTTTGAATTCTAAAATTAAATCTTATTTCACTGTTTCATTATTTAAATAATTTACCTAGATATTTATCTAGAAAGCAGTTGTATTATAGTAATATATAATCCTACAAATAGCTTTTAGGATGAAAGATGGTAGCTATAAGTAGAAGATCCAATATTGACCAAACATTTTCAATGGTGTCATGATTTTCTACTTTAAAATTAGAGGCCATATGTCAACCTTCTCATAACTTTGGAATTTGATGGCGACTAAATGTACCCTTAAATTGAAAGCCAAATCAATGAGGATGTTTGTTGTTGTACTATGTAATTTTAAAGTCACAATACCCCACTCAACGTAAGGGCATCTAAAGTCACCCTAAGTACCCCACTCAACCACATTATTCAAACATTCTTTAAACAACAAAGAATAATGTGCAAAATCACCGACGCTAAACTTCAAATATAAAAAGTGTAATGGAAGGTCCTCGGAAAAAAGCTGCATAACACTAGCCCTAAAGTGCCAAAACTTGACATATTCCTTGAACTTTCAATGACCGTTAAAAAAAACACACAATGACCAAGCCCCTTAAGAGGTCGATGTGGAAATTGAAATATATATATATTTTTTTAGGGGATAAATAATTTTTTTAATTATTTTTTAGTTTTGGTATCAGAGTATGAATTCAAATTGTACAACTAATCGACTTTGTTCAGTTAAGCAGTTAGTTTCAAAGTTATTTACTCTATCAAAGCCGTATAGTACAATACAATTTTGACCTCATCTTTTTAAAGCATCACGAGTCTTATATTCAACAAAAACTGACGTATATGAACTCTTTGTGAGTCATTCAACTTCACAAAAAATTGAATAAGAGTTATTTATTCAATTAAAGTTGTGCATGGTACAATTTTGGCCTCATCTTTTCAAAGCATCACGAGCCTTATACTCAACAAAACTTGATCCTTTATGAACTCTTTGTGAGTCATTCAGCTCAGCCAAACAATTTAACGATTTTAGTCAAACAATATTTTAAAAAACCATGACCAAGTAGAAATTTATTTATTTATTTTTTGTTGAGAAGATAAATAATTTCTAGCATTTTTATAATTTATTAGTATCTCAAGTATGAATCAAAATTGTATGAATAACATCCATTTTACCCAAATCACCTAAAACACAATCCACCTTTAAATTTGATATTACTTTCTTGGAGAGGGGAATTTTTTATTAAAATTTTTCTACCCATGAAAATGATATTTTACCTTATGTAAAATCTAAATTCTAGCAATTAATAACATTATAAGAGAACCACAAAAACATCTATATCATTGCATGGGCCATACTTTATTTTTATATATCAAATAAAGTAGAAAATTAATTTAAAAGGGTGGCACGTGCCATACTTAGGTGGAATGATGGGGAGCACACCTATTTTGTTGTTTAACATTTTCACGAGCTATCCGACATATATTTTCAAATCATCCCCTCATCTATAGAAAAATACAAATTTTAATTGCTAGAATTAACTTTGTTTTCCTTAAAATAAAAATCACGTTGAAAAAATAAATAATTTGGTTTAATAATTCAAACTGTAAAAGCTATAGTCTAGTGACAATGTAAATGACTCACAACTGTAAATATGAGAGAGAGAGAGAGAGAGAGAGAGATTTTGTTTGTTTTAGTTTCTATTTTTGAATTTATATATTTATATGTTATAAGTGTAATCATAGATATAATTATGTCATTTATATAAAATTGTTAGTATGATTGCATCTATCTGAATTCATATCCATTTCATACTTCTTCCAAGTTGATTTTATTTAAAAGTTTGACTATCATCCTTCAACTTGTGCGTTGAAGTGTCTAAATTTGCAAATTCATATCCATTTCATACTTCTTCCAAGTTGATTTTATTTAAAAGTTTGACTGCTGTCCTTCAACTTGTGCATTGAAGTGTCTAAATTATGATCTAGTTTTTCATATTTAAAGACATGAATTAGGCTATTAGTTGTTGTTGATGCTCTTAGATGTTCTAAATATCAATGTCTCATATAAAACATCAGCATGGAAAGTCTTACAAATGTGAAAGCTTAAAATATGAGACAATCTCCAAGATTAGAAGACTAGATCCTTATCTATTTTAGATGATCTAAACTAACAAGAGAAAAGGGAATAAATAGAAAATAGAAAACAAGTTAAAATGAAATGCTCTGGAGTAGAAAGCTTATTCACCCACACAAGGATTATTAATATAGAATTTAATAATCAACAAAGACAAAGTGGGTGCAATTGTAAAAATGTACAAGACAATAAGTAAGCAACACGAGAGAAGGACAATACAAATAACAACCTTTGTGTTGGAAACTTAAATTATTTGTCCAACTAGACATACCATAAGAGGCTTGAAAAAGCTTATACATATAAACTAAGACTACCACCTATAAACACTGTAAATATGACAAAGTAAAGAAATAAAATTGAGCAAACAAGGCTTTAAAAAGCATGAGTTTGAAAGACCTTTCATACTAAGTTTAAAGAAAGCTTATTACATTTAGTAGAAGAGAAGAAAAAGAGAAAAAAAATGGGGGAAATCAAATTCTTACCAATTTGACTTGGTGACCTCTCACGGAATTTTTTTTTAACAATAGAGTCATAAATGCTTGATTACCTCCTCACAATTATTGCTATAGAGGTCACATGTTTTTAATTTATAATCTTTAATTATTTTTTCTACTTGTAGGAGTCTTGGAATCTTTAGTGCATTTGAGCACTCAATAGTTGTTGAGCTTGGCAAGATTGGTATTCCTTTAGTATTTAAAAACCTTCACCATGCCCTTTTTCTTCAAATCCATACCATGTTTCCACATGGACAATAAGCCTCATTTGTTTCTTATTTTAAGTTGAAGCCTTGATATAAAGACAACAATATATATTATTTAATGGCTTGCAATTGATTAAAAATAAGACAAATAAAGATAAAATAACTTCCTACTTAATCTTTAGAGGAGATTAGTTCTATATAAGCTATGAATCTAATAATTTTGTAAAGATACATCACACATGAAAAGACATGCAAGTAACATGTAGCAAATAAAAATAAAGTTCACATAGTATTTATCCTAGGAAAGCCCTTGTGGGAAAAACCCAACAAGAAAAGGAGTTTCAATGTCATTTAGTAATCCAACATAGTTGTAATACTAGCTAGAGTATCAATCCTAAGCATATTAACCAACATTTTTTATACATATTGCAACAATATAACCTTCTTGCAAATACAAAGTGACTTAAAATCTCCAACATGAGCATACGATATATAACAAATCCCAAAACCAAAAACTATAATTCATTTCTAAATCCATTGGTTGAAACCATGGGTTGATCTAGGCACCAAAATTATGCACAAAATCCAACACCCCTAGAAAACATGGCGAAACTACAAATAAAATTGGAAACATCATAAGTCCTCCACTAATTTAGGACATAACATTTTGGATTAACTCATCTTTTACAAAGATGCTTATGCATATTATAGTTTATTGAATGCCCTCTTGATTTTACCCTAGCCTACAATTAACTATCTCTCTTCAATCTCTTTCTATCTAAACAACTCTTACACACCTTACAATTTCCATAGTTGCATTTAGAAACTTCTATGAATCTCAGTCATACTTACAAATTACCAAGTACATATTATAAGTGACACATAGTGTCACCCCAGATGGGACTCCAAAATACATGTGCACAAAAATAATATAAAAATTACATGAATTTCAAGGCATATGACACTTACTCCCAACATTCTTCCACTTGTCATTTTCCTTGTAAGAGAAAAATGGAACACAATCAACCTATGAACTATTTTCTAAGGGTTGTGAGGCCCATAGACTAGTTGCAACATCTAAACTTCTTTGTACTCATTACATTTGTCAAAGTATATAGAAAATTCACTAAAGTGTCAACCTTCTCCAACATAACCCTCTAATTCTCTACTATTTCATGGACAAAATAATACTAAATATCAATGTGGTTCATTTGTGAATGAAAAAATAAGTTCTTTGATAAAAAAATTGCACTTTAACTATCACAACCAATTTGTATTACTCCTTGAATTAGCCCAAAATCCATACATAACCTCTAAAGCTAGAATACTTCCTTATAAGCACAAGTAACTACCATGTATTTTTCCTCTTATAGTTGAAAGTGGCCATAACATGTTGCTTATCCATCCAACTTTGTTACAATAGTGTTGACATAATTCATATGCTTGAAAATACAATCACTATCACCCATGTTCAAGGAATACAACTTATTTTGTATAAAAATAGTTTTCACTAAGGATCTAGCTTGGTACATGTTTATAAAGTGATTTTGTAGTGGCCTCTATTGAAAAATAGAAAAGCATTGAATCTAACACAAAAAACCTAATTAGAATTCTACCTTTCTAATCCAACATTACCCCATATTCATCTTTCAAAGATATATATTTGCTTCCAAATACCATACTCCACTAATCTTGATCTATGGTAGACCCTCCATTTTAGATTTCCATGACTCAAAATTTGTGTCATTAATTTTTTTCATCTCCAACTATAATGTTCTTTCCATCTTTTTATGTGATGAGATCCATTCCATGCATAATTTCCCACCAAGATTAATAGTAAAAAAATATTTTTCTATCTAATTATCTCATGAGCCATCTTGGCTCAATACCAAATGAAAATAATCCACATAAAACTAACACAACTTCCTACTTAATCTCTAGAGGAAAGTAAATATATAGACACTTAAAATTTGAAAGTTTCATAAAAATACACCACACGTGATAATATGCAAGCGATATTTAATAGATAAAAACATGGTTGACATGGTATTTATTATAGAAAATCTATTTCAAAAAGAAATGTAGCAATAAAAGGAGTCTCAATCTATATTGGCTCTAATACCAAATGAAAAGAATCCACATAAACTAAAACAACTTCCTACTTAATCTTTAGAGGAGAGTAAAGATATAGACACATAAAATTTGAAAGTTTCATAAAGATACACCACATATGTGATAATATGCAAGCAATATTTAATAGATAAAAACATGGTTGACATGGTATTTATTATAGGAAATTTATTTCAAGAAGAAATGCAGCAATAAAAGGAGTCTCAATCTATATTCAGTAAGCTAACATGATTACAATACACTCTTCATAGTATCACTTCTTGACCCATGCACCAACAATCTTTTGAAGATATTCTAGCAACAAAAAATTCTTACAAACACAAGGGTCTCAAAATCTCCATCTTGAGCATACATTATATATCCAGAATAAAATCAAAAACTATAAGATGTTTGTAAATCCATTTGCTAAAATCGTGGGCTAAATGGGGTTTCCAAATCATGCACAAAATATAGCACCCCCAAAGCATGGTTAACCCACAAATGAAATTAAAAGCATCACATATTCTTCTCGACCAATTTAGTGTGTGTTAATTTGTACTAACCAATATTTTAGAAATATGCTCATGTGTATCATAGTTGTGTTATAAAATAGGATAAACTATTACAAATCAAATCTTGTTAATAAAGTATACAAATCTAAAATAACAATTATGTTGATATTTGATTAATCATAAAATAAATGTGTGGAAGTATAAATTAGAAAATAAGAAATCAACAAACCATAAGATTTAAAAACAACACTATTAATCATTTTATTAATTGTGCTAGGGATGGTCCTACCATATTGGTGGATCCAATTCCATGTGGGTGAATAGGGAGAAAAGGCTAGTTGAGCTCATCAATAGAGGGAGGAGTGACAATCTCCAAATGGTGTTTATGGTCAATAATGGTCACAAGATGGGAGGATGGTAAAGTTCATGAACATATCAAGAGTTTGTGATTCATTAGATAAACTGATCTAATGGTCTACAAATGCCAAGATAAATGTTCATAGTGCTTAATATGGGGTGATGCACCATTCATTGTGTGAGGATGAGTTGACATGTGGTAGAATTGAGGTGATCTCAACTTGTGTATATACAATATGTGCATGATCATAAAATGAGAGCCACAAAATGAAGACATAATGTGCAAGATCTAACAAATAGTGTAATGTGAAGGGGAGTGATTGCATGGGTTATTGGACTAGATTTCATCCAACAATTTATGAGAGCCTTAGGATATTGCTAGTAGTGCATATGATTATAGATGAAATCATAACACGTGGTCAATGTAGAAGTGGTGATTGATTAACATCGGTATGGTTGGATCAATAATAATTGAGAGTGTCAAATAAATATCGGTGGGAACATGTTAAGGCACTTGTGCTCAACCATTGATATAAGGGATGATGTAGGAATTGTACCTCTAACAACTTTGATGAGATAGATACCCTTTAGTCCTTGGCTCTCGTCGAAAAAGTATAGCATACTCTCATATTAGATAGCAAAACCATTACCCTCATCAACTGTGCTCAATCAATCAATATAAAAGACGAGTTTGGGATTGTAGCCCCAATAATATTGATGGGATGACCCTTCTTGACTCTCCACGGAAAAAAATTCAGCACATACTCTTACTCTCATACTAAATAGCAAAACTAACTGATAGACATGAAATCCTCCATACAAAAATTGCTAACTACGGAAATCTCTCCTATCAGACAAACAACAATGAATCAAAACTGACGGCTCTTGTAAGCTAGCCCGTTCATTCCATTTAAAACCTGAAAAAAGTGAAGCTGAAGGATTTAGAATATTAGTCCCGTACAGTAAAATCTTAATACTGACCGGCAAGTACACTGAAAGCTACCCAAAAGACAAAACCCTCAAGCTGCCCGTTGATTCACATATTTTATTCCCTGCCCCCGTTTCTTCAACAACACGCACCCGTCCCCATCGCCAAGTGCCCTTCAGCCATCGCCTCCCACGCCCGCCGTTCACGTGAATCCCACTTCTGACATATCTATCCCTCCACAGCGGGAATGCCCTTGCCCGCCCATCCGTCCGGACGGGCCCGGCAAATGGCGGGTCCCTCTCCAGACACGGGTCGCCGGGTGTACAAGACAAAACAAAACGCCGTTTTAATGTTTTGGCGTGTAGAGCAAACAGGTTGTCAAAGGGTGAAAGAATGGGGATGCGGCCAAAGTGCTCTTCACGGGCTTCTTGCCGGCCGCACGCCGCCGGCCGGGACGGGTCTCTGCCAGTCGCGGCTTCTCGACCCGTACGGTTTCTCCATTTTGAATGAAATTGTATTTGTTTTTATTTTCTACCGTTTTTCATGCTGAGGACAGCACGCGGGTCTCGTGCATGGTAGTGCGCTCGTGAAGGTGCTCGCTTTCCCATGTTGTATTCGCCAGCTACTTCGCATGTCCCGACACACGCTAAATGCCACCCCCTTCCGTATCATTCTTGCTTCCGACTTATTCCACCTTGTGACCCTTTGCTTCCCGTTTTTCTGTTTGTCCTTCCAACTTGTATTTTCTGCAATAAAGGGGTTGTGGAAACAGAATGGCACTTCATCATGGAATGCATTGCTTACGAGGATATCCGCACTCAACATGAAAATAGTTTGAAAGTGGACAATATGCACCAGCTATTTGAGGAAGATAAGATTAATCAGACGGCTAGCCTTCTAGTCAAACTTAACAGCAGGAGATCTGACTTGGAAAAGAGTATGAAGACAAATTAGGCCTGTTTTGTCTCGGTCCCATAGACTGTTTGGTCTCGCGGACGTCATTAAAATCTTTCATTCATTCATTCATTCCATTTCAATACTTTATCATTAGGCTCGTAGTTGCTAGATTAGTAGACAATTTGTTGCCTGGTCTTATGTGTTTTTATGTTTATTGTGTAGACCTGCAAGGATTTATTTGGTTGGGATCTTTGGAACTCTTTTCACCTCAAATCTCAAAACCACTCATTTAAAAAGTTAAGGAATTGTTTTTCATAGTTCAAAATTTCTATATGAGATAGTGTTTTAGAACATATTTTTCATAAAGATAGTTTTTAAGTGTAGAGGAGGAAATTCAACATTGTTGAAATGACGAGATCTCAAGGAATGAATGACTCTTCAACTATCTCAGAGATCAAAGCTCAGGTGACAAGATAAAATGGTGACAAAGAGTAGGCCACAGAAGTCTTCTGGAGAATCTAACAAGCTCTCGGTCAAGGATGACAGTGTGACGCCCTGATTGTTTCTCATTGTCTAAAATTTCTATAAAATAGTGTTTTAGAACATGTTCTTCATATAAGATGTTTTTAAGTTCATCTTGTGTTGGAAGAATATGCTAACATTTCTCCCCTTCTACACCTCCCATTTAAAAGTTGGAATTGGTCCCTAGAATTTAAAATTATCATAAAACATAGTGGTTTAGAGTATATTCTTTATATACGATAGTTTTTAAGTTCTATCTTATCTTGGAAGAATATGCTAGCATTTTCCTCCCTTCCACACCCACCATAGATAACTTTTAAGTTCATATTGTGTTGGAAGAATATGCTAGCATTTCCCCCCATCTACACCTCCCATTTAAAAGTTGGAATTGCTCCTTAGAATTAAAATTATGATATAACATAGTGTTTTAGAACATATTCTTCATATAAGATAGTTTTCAAGTTCTATCTTATCTTGGAAGAATATGCTAGCATTTTCCTCCCTTCCACACCCACTATCAATTGTGAATATGATAGTTTATCATTACTTTGGTCTTTTGTAAGGGACACAAACACAAGTGTAGTCTAGGTAGAACACTAGAAATTTAGATGAGTCATGTTTTAAAATGATTAGTTAAGCATATATAAGTGATGAATTTATGTTTAGGGTTAGTTAGTGTACTAAAAAATTAAAACAAGTGGTGAAATCATGCATCTATGACATCCACACAAAGCAGCATAAAACAAAAAAGTAAGGGTGTGGGGTATGTATTTTTATCCTCTACATTCCTTCCCACCTCGATGTGCAAGAAAATCTATATGAGAAAACATGTCAAAGTAAACATAAAAGAAATATAAATAGTCATGAAGATGATATAAATGATTCTAGAATCTAAGTCAATTTGTACAAGCACATGTGTCAATTGAGCCTGTCATATCATCAAATGAAAAACACCACCTTGTGAATTATTGCATATAAACTAATAATCAATTCAAATCATGTGTACTACAAGAGACTATCCACAAATTGAGGAGGAAATATAAACAAATATAAAATAAAGCTAGAAATTATGACTCCTAACTTAATATGATAAGGAAAGAAAACTAACTATAGAGTTTGTACCTAGTGTAGACTTACCTATGCGTGAAATATAAGTGTATGAAAAATATCCCGAATGAGAGCAAGTATGAGTACATAAAACCTAAGATAAGAAACAATACCTTTTCCTCAATGTAGTAATTTATCAAGTAAAAATAGTGAAGTAAATCATGAAGAGAACTTGTAAATATAATGTAGTAATATGCAATAAAAAATATTTGATAGAGAAAAAGAAGAGATAACTAATAATATCAATATATTCAAGTGGTAATGTATAAACCTCAATATGGACAAAAGATGTGACATAGAAAATAATGCTCCCTATGGAACTACCCTTTATGATGCCATGATGCACATGTGGTGATGGTGATGATGAATTTACATTGAATTTATCTAGAAATGTAAGTGGTGCACAAAGGTGGTTATATTGTTATATTGGGAGAAATAGGCTAAAATAATGCCCCTTCATTATATATTCATTTTATGTACTTGCTTTTGAGATTTTTCAATAGATTTTTCTTTGTTAGAACTTGTAATAGTTGTTTTAAGTCATTTTTACTTAATTAACCATTCATTAGTGTTAGCTAAGATAATATTAAACTATTGAAATAATATTCATTTTTAGAATTAACATAACTAATACATAGTTTAAATTTGGTTTTACTTTTATATTATTGATGTTTGGAAACTAGAAATGTGTTATAATGACTACCAACATATGGATGTACTATTACAAAGTAAAATATTGTTTAGAGACATAACACATTATTGTTGGCATTGTCTATGAGCTAGGACAAAATTGTAGTTCTTGGATGTTAGAATGGTTGTAGTGTCATCCAACAATTATGCTAGTGTCAAAAGCTATAAAAAAAATGTTTAGTGGGACCTACATAGGGAAAAAGGGTTTGTAAACAAGATTGTTACTACATTAGTGCTATTAACAAAATATCCATGACATCATCCAATAGATGTAAAATCAATATTAAATGACGGAAATGACAAGAGGATGAGAAGTATCAAATCATCACTTGTGGTGGTGGGTCTAGAAGATAGAAACTAATATACCATAGGTGCTAGAAATATCATGGTGATATACCATACTCTTAGTGTGTGTGTGTGTGTGTGTGTGTGTGTGTGTGTGTTTATTCTTATTCTTAAGTATACTCAATACCAATAATAATTTGAACATATGAGAGCAAAAAAGATTGGGATTGATAATGCCCTTGAAATGTCAACAATGAGAAATAAGGATTACCAAAATGGAGATCATTATGGATAACAACATCTCATTTAAAGAAAGAAAGAAATCCTTATTAAAAACTAATTTAATAGATTGATTTTAAGAAGAAAAGAAGAATATAAGTGAAGATCTATACAAATTTAAAGATCTTATAATGGTAGAAGATTGATAAAAATAAAGACTTTGATGGTAACACTCATAGCCTCAAGGAGTTGTAACAAAGGTGTCGTAGAATGATCAAGAGTGTACTTTCAAGATTCTTGCAAGGAGGTTGAAGATTCTACCTAAAATTAGTCATGGAGGTTGTCTCTCTCAACTCCTTCAAAATTACACGCCAAGAATACTGATTTTAAAAAAGGGAATCACAAAGATGGTTGCTTGAGGCATATATATTTAGGCTTGATGTTGATTATAAAATAAAGCATAAAAATGCTCTTATTTTAACTGTCAAATAGAGTTCATATGATTGTACCATTGTGAATGTTAGTACAAGTACATAAACATCCATGTAGCTATTTGGTCCAAAAACAAAAATATTTAAATGGAAAAAATATAGTGACACATATGAACATAACATTTTTTATGAATAGTGTCTATATTACCATTTATAAAATAGTGTTACACATATTTACAAAAAATATGTGGGTGGAAATAGTCACACACCCAAAGCCCACACGGGGCTATAGCCCAAAACATTAAAACATAAAATATAAAAACAACAAAAATCAATTGCTAAGTGGTGAAAGATAGAGTAGAATGAGTGGAATCTTGATTATCCAGATTACTCCATACAACAGTAGAGTTCAAAGTATCCATGGGAGGGTCCCATTCATCATTATCATCTTTAGAATTATATTATTGATTATTTTCATTAGCCACATGAACAAGATAAATACTAAGAGCTAGTCAAGGAAATTTACTAGAGTCACTTCAACTTATATTAACACCACCATGAGGTGGTGGAAGAAGTAGAGTGATGAGTAACATGCCATGACCAACACCATTGATCATGGTATCTTCTTATAGGAGGAAGAGAATCCTAAGAGTGGGCATCTCGATTACCACATGATAAATGGTCGCATCCTCAATGACGCCCTCAAGATGGAGACTAGCCTTGAGTGTTAGGATAGGTGAGATTATAATTGCTATCCTTAGTTGTTTTATGTGTTTCCATGTTCTTTGGAAAGTGTTCTGGGGGACATGAGGGGAAAAATATTTATTATTTATTTTCCTATGAAAAATTTTAATTGCATTCAAAGAGGTGGACCCACTATAGTGATGGTTACAGAGCATCCTTGGAGAATATTCCCTTTGGGCGTCCAACTTCTGGGTGGGGACCACTTTGCAATGCATGTTATTTGCATGTTTTGCACTGTAGGGAATCCAAGTTTGCATGTTGGTGCATGTTCTTGAATGAAGCTTTTAGAGCCGTCAGAGAGTTATGGAGCACTTGATATTGACCAATTTTGATTGGCTATGGGCTAGGCACCCATGTGAAGTCCATGCGATCATTTAATAATTTTCACCATGCTTATGGGTTGTCCACTAAGAGGGACATGGAGTTTTCTAGGTGGGTTTTCTTGTTTTGGGATACCATTTGTGGTACTCTTTCCCATAAACTTCTATAAATTGGAGCATTGAGATGGTGGTTTTGAAGGGTTTGTAGGTTGTTAGAGTAATGAAGTGTTGCTAGAATTTAGAGAGGAGTATTGTATCGATGTATCTCATTTGAAGATTAATATAAAAATTGTATCTCTTTGGGTGTAGAGTTTTTTCCCACAAGGGTTTCTCCACATATATCTTGTGTCACTTGTTATTCTCTACTTGTGGTATTGCTGATTTTTCTTTCATGTTTGGAATTTTTAATCACATTATCACTTTATGGTAATCTTGGATACATAATTT
>VDFB02003746.1:0-22428 GCA_007258455.2 Sequoia sempervirens | reverse complement strand
TTTCATTTTTCATTTCCCACAAAGCTGGTTGTGTGTCTCTGCACTGCTTTGCTGTGTGTGGCTTTTTTCCACACACAATTCTGATGCTTGTAGTTCCTAGAGTTTCTATCACATTTTGTAAGGTACTTTCTATTGGGATTAGTAGGGCATTTTCATGTGATTTTAGGGTATTTTTATTGCAATTTGCAAGGTCACCATGTTCATTGCAATTTGTAGATTTTTGTTGGGCATGAAGCTTTCTTTTTTCATTTCCCACAGTTTGTTGTAGGTAGCAGGCAACCCTTTGCTGTGTGTGTCTTTTTGCCATACACAACTGTGATGCTTGTAGTTTTCTAATTGCGGGTCATGGAATTTCCTTCAATAGATAAATCTAAAAATTCCTACTTTCTGAAGGCATTGTCACTTCAAAACAATTACTCTAGTCTTAGTTGAAGAATATGTAGGATCCAAATTCTAGGCCATGAATTGAGGGGGTTGATTTTATCGTTTCAAATAGAGCTATAGGAAAAGGATGATATCATGGCCAATTCGTTGACTACAATCACCTAAATTGAATAGGTTCAAGCCACCATCCATGATTCCTCTTGCTTCTGATAGCTTACGAAAGTGGTTTCTGAAATTTAGAATAAAGAATAAGAGGATTACCTATTATGAACATCCTAGAAAAGAGACAACCCAAGCCTGTGGTTGTAGGTAGACCGATTTGTAGTTACTTAGGTTATATGTTAGAACTTGCTTCTAAGCTTCTTCATTTCTTTTGTTCTCGATCCTCCTTAAGCAAAAGTTCCATTTTCTTGGTTCTCTTTCTCTTCTCTATGATCTTAGTGATAAAGTCTTTCCTTCTGATTGTATTCTTTTTAATTTTGATGTAGAGTCACTTTATCCTAGTATCCCCACAATTGAAGGTCTTCTTGCCCTTCGTAGAATGGTATTAGAGTATTTTGAGTTAAAAAATATGGATCGTAGTCTTATTGACATGATTATGAGCCTTGCCGAACTTGTCCTTCAAGAACACTACTTAGAGTTTGATGGTGTCTTCTACAAGTAGATTCGGGGTATTGCCATGGGTAATAATTTTGTTGCAGTTTATGCTTGCCTCTTCTTGTGTCATCTTGAACGACAACTTTTGAATAAGTTTCATTCTCCATGTCTTGCTTATTATAGGTGGTTTATTGATGATGCCCTAGTTGTTTGGACTGGTGACAAGACCTCACTATTTGATTTCTTGCAACAGTATTAGAGATTCTATCTTGAAATCAAGATCACTTCGACAGTCTCCACCTCCTCGGTTGATCTTCTTGATATCAATTTCTTCAAATGTGAGCATTTCTGAAACTTTGGTGTCCTTGACACCATAAGCTTTCACAAACCTTTGAATGCCTATCAGTATATTCCCTTTTAGTCTTGGCATCCTACTCAGCAAAAGAAATCCTTTATTATTAGTGAGCTCAAGAGGTATCTTCTTTGAGAGTTTGTCCCCTCTGGTTTCACTAGTCTTAGGAGATTGCTTTATTCTTGGCTTTGAGTGAGATGTTACCCTAAGAGGTTTTTGCTATCTTGTTTCAACAAAGTTTATTTAAAGGATAAGCTAGTGCTTCTCCATTGAATGTTTAGCGGCGTTTAAAAGAGAAAGGGAGCCCCCCTTGTTCTTAAGATTAACTATAGTTCATCTGCTAGGGCTTTAAACTTGGGGGTTTCCCTAAACCCTACACTTCATTGGCTTTGCCAAGAAGTCCCTGCACTGCATCATATTCCACACCCAAGAATTTGTTGGTAGAATACTTAGAAATTAGGTTCCTTTCTTTTGCACAATAGATTCCTCTTAGGGTCTTAGCTTTTCGTATCATTTTTGACGAAATCTAACAGTTATTGTTGTTGAAAAATGCCTCCTTTGGCCTAAAAACCGAGGGTTACCATTATTCAATGACTCTTTTTGTAATCGTTTTACTTTCGTTTTGGTCATGGGCATAGTTTGCCTAATTGCTTTTGGCTCTTTGGGAAACATCTTAATTATTTAATAACTTTTAAAGTTTTATATTTTATATTTTATTATTTAATTATTTTTTATTATTCCCAAATTTTAAAATATTTAATTATTTTAAATATCTTTATATTTTTAATTATTTTCTAATTATTTTAATCTTTATAAAGTTTAATTTTAAAAGTTTAAATTCTAAATTTAAATTTTACTATATTTTAAACTTTATAAAGGGGTTTAATATTAATCGCCCCCCTTTATTAAGGGGAGTAACCATATTATATGGTCGTCCCTCCTTAACAAAGAGGTGCGACCATTATATGGTTGCTCCTCTTGAACAAAGGGGTGTGACTATTCTAAGCTGACCCCTCTTATGAGGTTCGATGCTTCCTTAATGATCAACTCCCTTTTAGGGAGTCAAAGGCTATATAAAGCCTCCCTCCATTTTTTTCATAATTCAAACTCAAAAAATCTGCTCCAAAATACCTTCAGTCTAACTAATGAGGGGTATTTATCCCCGAAACATGTTTTAGATAGTTTTGGAGATTTTGATTTTGCGAAGTTTTATGAAGAATTGTGGATTGTGAAGCCATTCAACCATTTCAAGCTCTCTTCAACATTTAAAGTATTCAAGTATTCTAAAGCATTTAAGAAAAACGCTTTCAGGTATATTGCATTTTTTTCTATTATAATTCTTTCTAGATTAGCTGCCAATGATCTTGTAAATTTTTAGAACACTTATATTTTTTAAAACACTAAATCCTACATAGAACCCAACATTCATATCGTGCAACATAGGCGTTGGAGGGTATGGAGGCCAGTCAGTATAAGGAGTTGGTGAGTTAATAATTTCAGTTGCTTCAATCGTTTACAAAAGTGTCTATTTAACCTGTGTCCAAGAGTGTCAGAAGTACATTGCCAGAGAGACATGGCTGCCAGTAGTAGCAAAGGCAAGCATGTAATGTCCCCTTCTAGCTGATATCAATTGTCAGAGGAGATTAGCCTATAATTATGACCCTCGTAGGCTAATGAGGATGGTTAGAGGGTCTCCTGGGGTTTGCATCATCTCCAGTGCTCAGTGGCATTCAGTTTTGGCTTTCGTTTGGCGTTCACAGGGCTCCGTATGCATTACTTACTATTTATAGTAAGTCAGAGTTACATTGACGGGGACCCTTACTATTTTTAGTAAGGCGTGTGGTCATATGCAGTTTCCTCAGCTTAGCACCCAGTTCAGACGACATTCAAAGATGTTGAATATTTATGGAGTTATTAATGTTAATTTGGCTCAAATAAACATTAATTAATTAAAAAGATATATTATTAAGTTAAACTTAATAATTGAGGGTCTAGGCGTCATAAGGAAGGGGCTATTTATTTAATTAATTTATTGGGCGCCCACTCCAAAGTATTTATTGAAATATTAAAAGGATGAAAGAAAATAATATTTAATGATATTAATTATACCTTTTTGAGAAATTCATCTTTCTCAAGAGAGCTTATATATTTTCCATTGGAGTCATTTTATTATTGACAGATTGAGCATTGGTGTTGATGAGTTTTGTCTGAGAGAGGAAGCCAAGGGTTTTTGAATCAGTTTGCCATTGGAGAACGTTCACTCTCCATTGTTGTAGCCATTTGAGGTGGTGAAATATCCACTGAATTTGGTATTTGGGGAGAGCTTCATACAGAGGTTCTATTTGTGCTTAAAAGTGAGGAATTTCATCTGGGGTTCAAAGGATTGAAAGGGATATCTATAGCAGACCTAGAGATTCTTTCTTGGCAGCCATTCTATACAAGATTTTAAATGTTTAATTGCTGCTATAGTAACGCATGAACAGTAACGAGTGAATAGTAGCACATGAACAATAACACGTGAACAGTAACGCGGGAACAATAACTCTACAGGGTTTGAGCTTATTGGTGTATTTTATGCAAGTTTGGAAGGGTTTCATTGAAGATTGTTAGAGTATATCATCTGCTGTTCTAGATTTTTGTTGTATGCACACAGCTGGGCAGATTTGAGGCACGATTCAGCTTGCAATCTGCTTATATTATCTCATGTGATTATTTCCCAGCCTAGGCGTGTTCCTTCTTGGCCAAAGTGCTACCTTCTTTGGGCTTCTTTCTTCATTAATCTGGCCATGAGAGGAGTTTGAAGCATTGTGAAGGGTTTTGAGAATGGAGAACAAAGAATTTGTTGCAGATCGATTTCATTATCAGAATTTCATGTATTCAAGCTTTGGACCATCGGGTATGCTAAGTTGAAGAAATTAAGCATTGTGTACCTTCTTATTTATGAATACATACATTCTTATTTATGAATACAATCATTTGCAGCTCTATATCATTTTAAGTTTGTTTCAGACCATTGTATTTTCTTGTATAGTATAGTTCTTGCTTGGCATTTTGTTGAAACAAACAAACAATATCATATATTGTTGAAAATACCAAGAAAAAAGCATAAACCCTCAAAACACAAAATTGCAAAACAAGCAAAAACAATCAGTCCCTGCAATCAAGAGAAGACGAGTTCTTACAAAGTGGCCAACACCTTTCGGACCTCGCATTGCATCGGGGAAAATGGTGAAGGGAAAGGATGATGACATTGTCACAACAGATAGCATCACCTAGGATAGTCTTAGCAGGAGTGAGTGCCGATCATGGTGGCTTTGAACACAAGACAATCACGTTCTAAAAACAACACTTCAACACGCACAGGTGGATAAGGCTGCCCAATTTCCATTCTTTAATTCTTAATAGTTTGAGTTGTATTTGTGCCAGATGATAGTGCAATATAATTGACACTCCCACAAGTCAGTGATTGACTACATAGGGTGCCTCGTGACTATATCCTTTGCGCCTGTCGAATTCACTAGGGTATTTGGGATACCTTTGAGAGGATCATCAACATCCAAACCTACAGGGAAGATGTCTTGACAATAGGAGAAGGATAGTATTTGGAGTGCGCGTAATAGAGGCCTGAGGAAGAATTTCCTCGCCATTCCGAAGTTGAAATGTGTCTTGGACTTGATCAAGTGTAGACCCACATGAGGTAGCTGAGTGTTGGAAATTGAAATGTGGATGATTACTCTCATGGTTGGACTGAGTATGGGAAGAGTGTATAATTGGGCAAGTATACTCTCAGAGAGGATACAAAAATTCCTATGTTTGAAGCACAAAGCCTTCTACATGACTCGACACTCCATTGGAATCCTATTGGACGCCATCTACACATAGGTACCATCCGACAAGTGGGGTGGATTCTAGCTCGTAGGCCAATTGGACATGTCATGCCCAACTATGTTCTATGTGGCCAACTTGGGGGTGTAATCAATGGGAGAGGAGGCACCTTAGCCAACGAAACTATCGACAAAGAAGAGAAAAGCGAGGGATACTTCGCCTACCTTGCTGAGTAGAGACGACTATGAGAACATAGAGTTATCTTCCTCCATAGAGATGAGTGCAGAGGAGGTTTCACTCGCAAGAGAGGCAAGCTCTTAGGAGGACATAGAGGAGGCTATTCCAATGCAACCAACTATCACAGTACAACCAACCATCTTAGTGCAGCCAGTGCCTGCTGCTACAGTACCTGTTAGAACTTCATGGCACCACTACTAGCACTAGTAGCACGGCCGACACCAGTAGCACCACCATTAGTGGTGTCACCTTTAGTTGAGGATGACACTGAAGTGGATGTGGGGATCGACAAATGGCTTGGGTTGATTGGGGTAGCAGCAGATGCCCCTCCAAGAAAGTCTCAAGGATTATTGGCCGAAAGCACAAAGTCACCACATGAGCGAGAGTCAGTAGACATGCCAATTGACACCTAGACAGGTCTTGCAGAGCAGTCACAACAAGCCTCACTAGCCACAAACATTGCCATGGTGGTAGTGCTAGAGACACACCCACGACCACATTTGGTAGAGTAAGGAGAGGAGTTGAGTGAGGATGAGTCCAAGGGGGGGGTATTCATTGAGATTGGTTGGTCGGATGCATATGATCCCCTTGGCACAATACAAAGGTACCTTGGGGAGCTTTAGTCCACGGCGAGGGTGATGTATGATGTAGGGGAGATATCTTGGCAGCTAGACATTGGGCAAGATCCGTTGGTTGCACAGGAGGGGGAGAGGATCTTGGCCTTCATGCAAGATGGATGTGAAGGAGAATTTTTCAGATGCTTCATATCACAGGGATGGCTGGGAGTGGAGACGACTGAGATGTTGACAACCCGACATCCTCTGAGACCTACAATTGGACGAAGGCATGGTAGAGTTCTCTAAAGCCTTCACAGGATGGAACTCTGCTACCAAGTTTTTTTTTCTGAGGTTGCATTGAACCATGGCTTCCATTGAGGAGGCCACACAGTTGAGAGATAGAGCTCTGTCACAGGCCAAGGCTATATGGGTAGAGCTAGTTGATCATATCTGGAAGTCTCAAGAGCAATTTGCTCAAGCGACAGAAGTAGATCATGGTCGGGTCACAATAATCGAGCAAATGGTAGTAGAGAGAGACAAACGATTAAGAGAGATGCTTAGCTAACTGAGAGGGATGGAGAGTTACAAGTGAAGGTGAAGGAGGCAAAGAAGATGATGACTCAACTACATGAGAGAGAGCAGGAGCTAGAGAAGTTGAAGAAACAATTGACTGAGTCTATTCATCTAGCCGAAATTGCCTGGGGCAAGAATTGGTGGCTAACCAGAGGCTCCAATGTCTTCGCCAACAACACTCGATGATATCTACACCCAAGTCTTTAGGACCCCCAGGGATGTCTTCTCAACCTCCCTCCTCTTAGTGATCACTTTTGTATGTACAATCCCCAATTTTGTTGTGTCATGTGGAAGACGACTGTCTTTTGGGGGGGAATTGATGTAGCCAGCTGAAAGTTAATTGAATATGTTTTAGTTAGGTAAGTGATAAATAAATAGTTATGTTTTGTATTCACGTATTAGTCCCCGATGGTTATAGTTGGTTGATACTTACCGAGAGTTGGTAGTCTTAACCAACATCAGTCTATTATTTATATGTACTTGTTCATAGTTGAGGATTTCCTGTTAAGATTTTTCATGTGCTTATTGCATATCTGTGAATGAATGTGAATAAAGCTATATCTTTTGAAACATGGTTGCTATGTTATTTCCATTTACTTTGCAAATCATTCAAAGTAGAATAAGCGAGTAAAGAATGGTTTCACTCTCACTTGCACTAGGAAAATATTTGACTTGGGCATCTAGTTGGGTGAGTATGAGCTTTGAGATGACTTCTATGTGGTGAGCATAGGAGATATGAATATGGTCCTTGGTATTCAGTGGCTTTGTTCCATTGGGGAGTTTTAGATGAATTTACAAACTATGGAAATGAAGTTTGATGCAGAAGGCAAAAAGATTACACTTAGAGGTATATCAAATGATGGGCCACATATAGTCTTTTTCAAGAGGATGGAGATGCTTATTAGACAAGACCAAGTAGAGTGGGTAGTAGAATATATTATCATGCCTAAAGTTACAAAGCAGCCAAAGAGAGTCTATCATGATGATGCAGAGGTCTTGATGTCTAAGCACAACGTAGTTTTTAGGAGCATACCTCCAAGGATACCTCCTAATAGGGGCATGGAGTGTGCCATAGAGCTTGAGGAGAGGTCAAAATCGGTGACTACTACACCTTATAGACATCCTAAGGGACATAAGGATGAAACAGAAAAGCCAATTAAGGAGCTGATTGATATGGGGCATATTAGACCAAGAAAGATTCGTTTCACTTCTTCTGTGGTGTTTACTAAGGAGAAGGATGAATCAATGCACATGTGTATGGATTATAGGGCATTAAACATGAAAACAATAAAAAACAAGTATATTATTCCTTTGATAGATGAGTTGATTGATGAGCTGCATGGAGCTTGCTATTCTTTTAAAATTGATTTGAGTTTAGGTTACCATTAGATATGGGTTGGAGAGGAGGATATGGAGAAGACAACATTTAGGTGCCATTATAGTCATTTTGAGTTTTTGTTAATGCCCTTTGGCTTAACCAATGCCCCAACTACTTTTCAATCCTGTATGAACAAGGTGTTTTGTAATCAGCTTAGGAAGTATGTCCTTATATTTTTAGATGATATCTTAATCTTCAACAAAACTTGGGAGGAGCATTTTAAACATTTGGATGAGGTGTTGAGTATTTTGTAGAGGTAATCACTTTATGCGAAGGAAAGTAAATGCGAATTTGGGTTGACAGAGCTTCTTTTCCTTGGCCATATTATTAGCTCCAAGGGTGTTAGAGTTGATCCTGGAAAGGTCAAAGCGATTGTTGATTGGCCTCCACCCACGAATCTCTCACAACTTAAGGGATTCTTCGGTTTATGTGGGTTCTACAGGAGTTTTGTCAAGGGTTTTTCAAAGGTAGTAGCAGCTCTTACAGACTTGACTAAGAAGGGGCCTTTCAGTTGGTCAAATGTAACATAGCGATGCTTTGACCATTTCAAACAGATCTTGTTGCATCCAAAGTTGAAATTGCTTGGGGATAAGCAATTCTAGGGAGGAAGGACTATAATGTCCCCTCTTGATCTATAGTGATAATGTATTATTTTAATTTAACGCTAATGTTTTAAGTTAAATTTATTATTTAACTTAGCATTGATTAAAATATTATTAAAAAAGGGTGTCACAATTGTTGGAAATATTGTTATTGATGTCAAAGGCATATAATAGATTGTTAGAATGTTGTCATTGATGTCAAAGGTGTGAAGATGAAGTTATCATTGATATCAAAGGGAAATGAATATCACAATGCCATTATGTATGACAATAGAAGAAGAGCCAGATGTTGCATATAATGATGATTGGTGGATGCAAAGAACAGATTTAGAAAATTCGAAAGGGTGAAGAACATTCAATATAATAGAGACTTGAATATTGCTATGGCCATTGTACATAAGAGGAATCATATTATAATGCTTAGACTATCAACTCTAAGATTCAATCTAGTGATGAAGTGTCAACAAAAAAGAGAGGAGTCTAGTGTAATGGACAAGTGGCGTGATGATAACAGGGATCTCAAAGGAAAGAACTCAAAATAAATTTAAAATCAGTAGTCATACATGCTGGTCGACCTTTGATATATGTCTAAAGGCATATGAATATATATAAAATAGATAATATCACCTAAGTCAAGAATAATAAATGAGAAAGATTTCAACAAAGGCCACGAGCTGGATAACAAAGCATATAAGACAAAATAAAGAAAAAGGCCAAGTCATATAAGACAAAAGAGAAGTGATGACAAAAAGAGGCAGCGATTCATTTAAATCTTGAAAAGCAGCGATTAATATGTGTAAGGCAGCGCACCCATATAAAGGCAAAATTATATCATTTAAAGGTGGTATGTGGTTATGTGTAAAAGGGAATCAATTAAAAATAAATTTAGTTATGTATTGTTGAAGTCGACCCTTTAAGAAGAGTGTTGATCCTTGAATAGTCACCTTTTAGTAAAGTCGTCCCTTCTCATTTTAAACTCACCTCTCTTGGGCATTTTACATGATATAAAAGAGATAAGATGGAGAGTAAGAAAAGTATGTAACTCAATGGAATATCATTCGATGTAAAAGCATATGTAAGGCAGTTTTACAAGTAGATTCAATTCTGATTTATTACAGCATAGCAGAGACAAATATGAAGAATATTGCAGACGTGTGAAGGTCACCCCTTGTGATGTCCCCTTTTTCGGCATGATCATGTTTGATGGTGGTTAGCCTATTTCTCAGACTCTCGTAGGCTAACAGGTTAGGTTAGAGGGTCAGTGGTACTTTCTGGAGAGTTTGATCGTTCTGGTTTTCAGAGCCCAGTGACTGGTTCACAGCAGGCGTTGGCAGTGCAGGAGTCGATAGCTTCTGACGGCACAGGAATATTCTGAGTTTTGAGCAAGTTATGAATTTTTAAGTGATTGAGTTAATTATTTAACTTAATGCCTTTTATTAAAGTCACATTGACTTTAATATATTTTATATCACTTAAAATGATCAAAAAGGAGATTTAATATTTTAATGACTTAAAATATTAAAAGTGCGCTCAAGTATTAAATGGGAACTATTGAAAAGGTCTTATTAAAATATTAAAAGATTTTAATGATTGAAAAGGGCGTACTTTCTTGAAATGCGTGCCAATTAGGTATAAAGCATTTCTCTGGGAAATGAAACTCATCTTTTGACTATTTCAATTTGCCTTGTGCTATTTTCTCCTGTGCATTCTCTTGTGACCAGGGTTTGAACATTTGTCCATTGAGGAACGATAACTCTTCAGTGTTGAGTGCTTTTGAGGCTGTGAAAGATCAGCTGAATCAGTACAGTTGAGAGCTTCACACAGAGGTTCTATAGTTGCAGACAGAGATTATATATATACAGTTGTTTGTTCTTTGCAATAAATGAGGGTTTCTTCTTGGTGGCGCATCCTCCTTCAGAGTCAGAGGCCTCCAGCAGAGTTTCTTTACATTCTTTCCTTGGCCGTACATTTACCTTGGTTTTTGTGCCTCTCTGGAAAAGGCGTGTGAAGGGTTTTAGAGAAACGCCTTCCTTTTTGATCATTTCAGTGCTTCTTCTTTGGCGTCCAGCATTTCTAAGGCATTGTATCCAGTTTCTGAGCAGGAGAAATGAGTTCTGGAGATCTGGCGTGCTCATATGCTTGATTTCACCTTACTCCGGCTGTAGATCTGGCAACTTCTTTATTTAAATAATCTGGAGCTATTTTGGTATGTGTATCACTTGCATTCTATTTGTCTCTATATAATAATGCAATCTACACTCTCTTTCTGAAGCGAATAGTGTTAATTTTCATTTTATGAGCAAATATGATGTGCGCCCCTTCTCTTTTGTCTATTAAGAATTCTCTAAAAAACTTAAAATACACCTAAAGACTTAAGAAAATTGGGGTTTGAGGTTGAGAGCCAGCAGGGCTCATCACACCCCTCTAGGGTGAAAAAGCATTTAGTGTGGTATATATTCAAGTTGTGTGAAGAATATAATAGCAGATCCAAAGCAGATTGTTAAGGCAGACTAGCTGCAGACCTGATGAAAATTTATGAGCAATGTTTAAGGAGATTTATATGCAGACCTATTGCTGATTTGTAGCAGACTTTTAAGGTGACCATATAGCAGACTTAAAGATGATTTTGAAAAAGGCTTAAAGCAGATTTATGAGATCCTTTTGATTTCATTTTTGTGAAGATGTTCAAGGTGAACTTATGTAATGTCCCCATTTTCGCGAGCATCAGAGTTTGGAGGATTAGCCTATCATTTGACCCTCGTAGGTGAATGGAGTTGTTCAGAGGGTCTTGTTTGGCAGTTATCTGGTTGCCTTATCCTTCAGAGTAGAGTTTGGTTTAGGTTGGCCTTCGTTTGGTGATTTAGGACTCAGTTTCACACACTTACTATTTATAGTAAGTCAGTAGAGCGGGAGAGTCTAGTATTTTTAATTATAGTAAGGCACCTGGACGTGTGATAATTTCAATGTTGATCTCAGTTGTTAGTCGGCTTGGCGAAATAAGAATAAATGTGCAAGCTATATTATTTAATTATTATTAAAGGTGACTTTAATAATAATTAATCATTAAAAGTATATTATAAGTTTATATTAAAGGGGCCATTTAAGGACTAAAAATGCATTTAAATAATAATTAAATTGGGCGCCCACTTTGAGGAATTATTTTATAAGGTCTAAATGCACATTTAATATTATTTTAATGAGTGAAAATGAAGCTTCTAGATGTTCAACTTCTTCTTGAGAAATTATAAAAGGGATCAATCGAGGCTATTGTATTCATCCAAGATATTGATATTGAACTTTTGAAGAACTTTGCTGTGGAGACGAAGAAACCTAGGGTTTCTGCAATTTCTACATTTATTGATCATTGGGAACAAAAACTCTCATTGATTGGCATAACTGAGGTTGTGAAAGATCTTCCAAAGGTTTGCCCATGGATTGGCTTCAGTAGTCAAACATTGTGCTTCATCGGATTTACAGAAGAGATTGAGAATAAAGGTTTCATCATCTTTTCAAGATCAGAAGATTGTTTCCGGTTGCAAAATTAGCTCAGGGAGAACTGAAAGATCACCAACCCGAATCTGATCTGATTTTCCTGAGTTTTGTCTTTTCAAAATCTTTGACTAATGAATAGGTAGGTTCTTGTTTTTGCTTTGTTTTTTGTATTTTTTTGATTTGTTTTTTTGGGAATTTTTGAGTTTTACCAACTATGAATGCAAATTTCTCTTGAGATACAAAGGAATTAAACTGAAATAAACTTTAAATTTTTCTGATTTCAAATAGCAATGCATAGAATGTTAAAATTAAAAATTTAGGAACACCATTCATCAACTAGTCATACTCGGAGTCCAATGCTAACTTGCAATTGAATTTTATTGATGAAATTCTAGTGAAATACAGGATTACAAATCAGATCTGCTCCTGCAATATTCTGTCCAAACCCTAGCAGCAACATAGATGGTACGACAACCCTTGAGGATGGAACGGCTAGCAAAATCAGTCACCAAAATCCATAAATCTGCTCTACAAATTGACAAGTCTGACCTCCAAAACCCTAGCTGTCTGCTACCAGCAAGTAGGATGTAAATATGTGATATTATTGGCCTAGGAGAGGTTCGATCTATCAATTGCTGCCTCTGTTCTGAAGAATTTTGATGATATAACACTGTTGCAAATTTAGATCTGAAAAATATCTACCTTAAACTCCTCCAATGAAGCCCAAACAAAGACCCAAAGTAGGCCCTCCTCAAAGGTGTATTGGGTTCTCGTCCAATTCACGATAGCCTTTGAGAGTTTTCGTTCCCAGAAGGCTGAAACATTGTTGAGACCCTTCTCCAGAGCTCCACATGCAAATGCTGATATGAAAAATGACAATAGAATGCCAAAATAGAAGCCCAAAATTCACTTTATAACCTCCCATGATCTTTTTTTATAAAAGATAATAAAATATTCCTCCTCAAGGGTTTATTCCTCATCAAAAGAAAGGGCCACTTTTTAAGAACAACTTTGTTTCACTGGGATGCGGACACTTTTCACTATTCACTTTATAATTCTTTGTTACTATTCACTTTTCACTATTCACTTTATAATTCTTTGTTACTAATCACTTTTATAATTCTCTTTTACTATTCACTTTTATTCGCCACAATCCCGATTTATAATCAAATTTAGCAGCTCTCCTTATCACATTTGAAGTGAAAGGAATCTTCTTTTTGAAATTTCTTCCTTTGGAATGCAGAGTATTTCTACTATACCCTCTGTGTCTTTTGTTGCATTTCCTACACTTACAACTTTTACTACAAGTTTTCTTCTTAACTTGCTTGATGTTAGCAAATCCCTTTGAACTATTTGTGGGAGGATTGCTGCAAAATTCTATTAGATTGCAGGTAGAATTAAATTCCTCTGCATTGGTATTGAGAGCTCCTAACAAATATTGTTTTTCTAACTTGTAGTCAAGAAAATCTTTGATTTTAGCAAATGTGCAGTTAGAAATTGTAGGTTTCTTATAATCTTCATCCCAATCACCAAATCCTGCAGAATAAACATCTTTTCTACTCATATTTAGATCTTTGACTATTTTATGATTTTCATCATTTGGAGTAGAGGGTCCATTATCAGGAATTCCATTACACCAGTGTCTTAATTTTCCTGATAATAATCTAGAAGCATATAAAGCTTATGCAGGATTATTCCAACCAATGCCACTTTTAGTATCAAAGGAACTTTCAAAAGTATTTTCCCAAGTGCAGATAACAAGTTGATCAATATTCAAAAGATAACCTAATTTAGCATGTGGCCTTAATTTCTTAAATCTAGCATTTTCAGTTAAGGATGCTTTATGTTCATCCTTAGGTTCAACCTTGACCATAACATGTTTCTTCCAATCTTCATCAATCTCGAAGCTATCTAAAGAACTATTTGTGGAAGAATTATCAGAATCAATCTATAAACTAACAGAAGATTGATAATCCTTTTCCTCATCTGATTCTTTTTGTGTGTACACTTGTTCATTAATTTCTTCAGTGATTCCTACTTCAGCCATCTAGTCTTTTTCCACAAATTCATGTGAATGTTCTTTAGAGAGAAATTGATTTGGATTTTCAACATCTGATTTTTCTGATTCAATGACCTCTAATTCTACAAACATATTTTGAGAAGATTCTTCATCTGATTTCTTTTCTTGTTCTGTAGGCTTACTAATTGGTTGTGCAATACATAATTCTTGTAACCAATCTTTTTTAGTAGTAGCACTGGAATGTTTTTTAGATTCCTTTCTTTTGGCCTTGGTAGAACTACTATGTTCATCCTTATCAAAGAAACCTTTCCTTTTTTGAACAAATATTTTTCTAGTAGGTTCTATTACTTCTTTAGGTTTTCCTTTTTTCTTTTTCTTTTCTTTTTGAAGAACTACTTTCTTTTGTTCCTTTCCTGAGTTGTCACTTTTTTTGAGTGATTTTGGGTTTTTGGACACAAGATCTTATTTTATTTGACTTTTTAGAAACCAAATCAACCATTTCTTTGTTTTCCTTCTTATGCAAAGATTCTTCATTTGAATAGACCATTCTAGTCATCTATTTATCGTATTTCTTTTTTTGTCTTGCTACTTGCCTTATCTTTTCCAACTTTTTAGCTATAGACTTTAACAAGGCCTTAGATGGTACTTTAGATTGTCTACTTGAATCCATAGTCCTAGCTTTAATGGCTTTCTCAGGATACAAATCTGAAATCTTTATTTCTGGAAACTTAAAATTTCTTTTGTTATCAACATATTCTTCTTTATCTTCAAATGCATTATGAATAACAAATGAAAGCAAAGAATTTGCATGAAGAGATCTTTGGCTTGCCATTGAAGAGTTTTAGGACTTACTAAAACTTGCCTTATCTTTTCCAATTTTTTAGCTATAGACTTTAAGAAGGCCTTAGATGGTACTTTAGATTGTCTACTTGAATCCATAGTCCTAGCTTTAATGCCTTTCTCAGGATACAAATCTGAAATCTTTATTTCTGGAAACTTAAAATTTCCTTTGTTATCAACATATTCTTCTTTATCTTCAAACGCATTATGAATAACAGATGAAAGCAAAGAATTTGCATTAAGAGATCTTTGGCATTGAAGAGTTTTAGGATTTACTAAAACTTTTTGTAGACCGTTTCACTGCTACTTTTATCGTCTTACTGCTCACCCTTCCACGCCTGTCCTTCGGCTTCAACATGGGATTTACGGCTTTATTGTGGCTCCACAACTACTTTGCGTCTCTACCTTCGATCTTTCAGTCTTCACACTCTTATCTCAGCTACCAACATATGACTCTTATGAAAAACTTTCACTATGACTAGATCTTAATAGAACATAGATCTGTTATCACATATGCATTAGAATAAACATGGCTTTGTATTGAATCATTGCTTTGAATCTAGGCTCTGGAATGAAACTAGGCTCTGTAATGTCCCCTTCTCATCAATGATCAGTTCAGTCACTCTTCAGCCTATTCCGGAGGTCCGTAGGTTCATTGAGGTAAAATTCGGGTTTCCATGTTTGGAGGTTCTATGGCTTTTTCATGGGTGTTTACTATTTATAGTAAATATTATTTTTAGTAGTGGTCCTTTTGGCAGTGCTTCAGTGTATTCTTTTCTTGTTGGAGCAGTTGATATTTTTGGTTGCAGACTTCCATATGTAGTATTTGTGGCATGTTTTTTTTTTTTTTTTTTTTTAGATATGCAAGGTAGTTTTTTATTATATTGATATTGAAGAAATATACAATCATCTGCAACGCAGGAAAGTCCATCCTGGACACACAGCCGAACAAAAAACCAACCCAACCGGGACACAATTTCACAATTTCAACCGTCCCATTACGAGCAACAAAAGACCAGCCGCGATAACCATTGATACAAAAAAAGGTTCGAAGGCTGACCCTCGACCAACTTAAGACGAAATTTACAAAAAAATTTATTCAGAAGTCCACCAAAAATGACAGTAAATAACAATAAAACTTAAAAGCTTCAGACACAGAGGCCAACCCTCACATGAAACCGTTGATTTCAGCAAACCTTACAAAACCTTCCATCCACTCCATCCCCTCCTCCGGCACCATCTTCAACTTTCGCTTCAAGAAATCCACAACCACATCCGCAATCTTTCTGTGCCTCGACAATGCAGGCCCTTTGAGGTCTAAGAGAAAAGGATAAACTTTAACAGCGTCCTCCGTGTCCCATAGCAGAGCCAAGTCAGCCGGGCGCGGAATGCCTTTGCCTAAGAAGGCCGCCTTCATTGTTTCCTCAAGTCCACTGAGCAAGTCGTCACGGAACAAGCGCACCATCATCTCCTTAGCCACCACCTTCGGGGTCTCCAAGTCCAAAAGCACTGCAAGAAACCGAGAGGAGATAGGGGCATTATCTCTGGCATACTCCTT
The DNA here is from genome assembly GCA_007258455.2 of Sequoia sempervirens. Taxonomy (NCBI): domain Eukaryota; kingdom Viridiplantae; phylum Streptophyta; class Pinopsida; order Cupressales; family Cupressaceae; genus Sequoia; species Sequoia sempervirens. The sequence continues at coordinate 6,013 of VDFB02003746.1, read as the reverse complement.
TCTTTCCAGGTGTTCTTTACCAAGGATCATTTTGGCCGCAATCAACGACACCGGATCATCCTCGGACAGAATTCTCTTTAATCTATGGTCTATAACTTCCCGAAAGGCAATATGCCTCTCCATAGCCACCAGAGAGACTGATGTGTTGACCCCAAAGCTTTCCAATCCTTCCACCGAAATGTGGATGATGAATTTCGACTTTGTCGTCCTCGCCATTTGCAGAGCATTGATAGTTGTTCCCTGCACTGAAACAAAAGACAATGTCAAATTTCGAAGACAAAGCATTAAAAATGATTTCATCAGATCCATTAATAGACCCGTGAGAGGATCAGTCAAGCCTCCGCACACGAAACTGAATAATGGCGGGCCGCATAGTTGGAAAACTCGCCAATTGCAATTACTCGGCAAGCCCGAAAAACTCGGCTCGGCAAAAACTCGGCAATAACTCGGCAAAAACTCGGCAAAAAACTCGGGAAATTAAAATATTGCTTAAACTTCACTAAAAATGCATTTTTTTTGCAAAATTCAAAGATAAGATGCATCCAATGAGTCAATAAATGAGTACATATAAGAAACAAGCAGTATTTGATTGATATGAGAGAAAATTGGATACAAAATGGCACCCTCATGTGGAATGCTGAGTGCTCAATGCGCTGATATGATAATAGTCTGAAACAAAATGAAAATAGCAAATTGTTTTTGTAAAACTGAAAGTAAATACTACATAAACATTAATATATTTCAGTTTTTACAATTTCACATGAATCACATCTTCCTCTTCCCATGTCTAGATCTCAGTAAGGGACCGGAAGAGGGTCTAATCATAGGAGTCTGCTCCTGCTGTGCCTGTGGCTCCTCAACCTCCATCCTAGATGTAGATCCTCCTGCAGCTGCTGGTGGTGGCACTGGCAATGACTCCTCCTCAGGGTCATCCTCAAGGTCGTCCAATGAGAATGCAAATCCACCCTCCTCCATTGCCTGTCGCTCTAAATCATAAATCTCATCCTCAGTAAACAATGGAGGCTGCTCCCCTCGCCCTGTCCAATCACTGTATGGATCTATCTCATCCAAATCAATTGGATCATCATATGATATTTCTTCTACCTTTCTTGTGCGCAATCGAAGATTATATTGCACATAAACAAGGTCATTGAGGCGTTTTTGGGCGAGTTTGTTCCTCTTTTTTGTGTGGATAGCCTCAAACAAACTCCAATTGCGCTCACAATTGGAAGAACTACAAGGCTGGCTCAAGACACGGAGGGCAAATTTTTGAAGATTTGGGGTTTTTCCACCCCAATGTGTCCACCAAACATCTACAAAAAAAACAAAAAAAGAGTTAGAAAATTGTAACTTGTAACTTGTAACTTGTAATTATTAATTTTTCATTTTTGTAACTTGTAAATTTCAAATTTTATACCTGGTGGCAGCCTAGATACTGCTCTCTTTGCCAGGTCTGAAGAGAAGAGTGCACCCCTTTTCTCTCTATAACTCTGCAATTCATTAACAATGCAATCTGCCTCATCAGGTGTGGATGTCATCCGCTGAATGCAAGTAGTGAGGCCCTCCATAACCTCTCCAGTAGGATCTGAATAGGTGCCTGAGTGGATGAAACGGGGGTTCAAGAAGTACCCTGCTGCATGGATAGGTTGGTGGAGTTGATTGTTCCACCTCCTATCGATAATCTCCCATATGGGATCAAATTTGAGGCTATCCCCCTTATAATAACTTTTAATAGCCTCCTTGGCCCTATCCATGGCCTCATAAAGATACGCCATTGGGGTTTGATCCCCATCCACCAAGCGAAGCACTCTAACCAAGGGCTCTGACACCTACAATAAAAATTTAAAAATGCAAAAAAGGATTAGAGTTACAATTTAGTAATTTACAAATTTACAATGAAAGACATTAACTTCAAGAAATATATTTAATTTGAATTTAGATTCAAACTCAAAGTTTTGAAGTTACCTTCACAATCTCTGTTGCTCTTTGTGCAAAGAGGGGCTCGAAGACAATGTTTTGAACTCTTTCTCCTTCTGGCTTCTTTGAATAAGGTGAGTCTACCCATGCTTGACTCACAAACATTTGTTTCAAAGCTGTCAAAGCACCAAGAATGCTTTGCAACGTTAAGAAAACCGTTGCAAACCTTGTCACACCAGGTCTCACCAATTCTCTCCCTTTGGTGTGCTCCCTCATCAAGCTGAGAACCCAAGGGTGATTGTAGATGTATTTAGTGATCCTCCTTCCATCCTCTACAATCGGTGTGACCCAATCTAATTTGCCTATGTCCTCCAAAAGAAGGTCAAGGACATGGGCAGCACATGGTGTCCAAAAAATTGTGTAGTGTTTATCTTGGAGGATTCTTCCTGCTGCCACGTATGCTGCTGCATTGTCAGTTATGATTTGCACCACATTTTCAAGCCCAACCTCCATGCACACTTGCTCCAACATTCTAGCCAAATTTTCTGCATTTTTTACTATGCTGGAGGCATCCACGGATTTCAAGAACACCACCTCATTTTTGCAAGAAACCAAAAAATTAATGATGGTACGGTTTTTTCCATCCGTCCACCCATCAGAAAGTATAGTGCAACCATGTTTTTTCCATTCTTCTTTTTGTTCTTCTATTGCTGCCCTTGCCCTTTCAGTTGCATTAGAAAGCAACCTACAAGTACAAAGTGAAATTAAGTACACAGTTTTAATTTCTAAACAAAAAAATAGCTTAAATTAATCATAAAATAAACTTAAAAAACATAAATTAAACTTAAAGAATATAAACTAACCTCCCACTCAAGTCTTTACGCGAAGGTGCCTTGTAGCCTTTCCCTGCAACTGTCAATGCGGTCACCAAATTTTGCCAGTAAGGTGAGCTTGCCACATTGAAAGGGATGTTGTTGAAGTACCAAAAATCGGCACAAGCAATATCTGCATGCTCACGCACCTCCTTATTCCACCCAGTTGCCTCTAAAGAAGGTTGTGCACCAGGTGTGTTTCTAGGCACAAAAAAATCACCAATGTGTGAACTCGTGGTTGCGCCTGTAGGTGTTGATCTTGACCCTGGTACTCTACTAGAGGTACTCGAATGGATGGAGGTGGTGGCGGGTTGCAGCGATTGCCTTCGCACACGTGGACCACGAAGAGATCCCACTATGTTGGCTGCTATATCATCATCATCTGATAGTGACTCAAGGTTGACTGGAGCACCTTGAGAAGAAGCTATGGCAGCTTGCATTGCCGCTTTTGCCTTTTCTCTTTGCACCTTTTTTTCTTCTGCAGCAGAAAGTATTGCATTCATTTGTCTTTTTATTTCGTCATTGGTGTTTAGGCACTCCTTAGCATCACGTCTAGGGATGCCTGCAAGGTGGTATTTGAGGCGATTGATGCCTCCACTGTATACATTTTTACACCGAATGCAATACACTGTTCCAGGTTCTGGTCCTTCATATGCATATTTCCAAGCAGGATCTCTAGCTCCTGCTGGACGAGTGCCTACATATTCCCCACTCGTAGGCATGGATGGGGCTGAAGTAGGGGTAGAAGCGGATTGAGAAGCCATTATCAATTAACCTACAAGTACACACACAAAAGTGAAAGCACAACTTGTTAGTTTTTTGATAAAAAATTTTAAAACAAGCTAAATTAGATTAAATCAACATAGATTAATTTAAATTAGTAATCTAAGATTCTAAACATATAGATTAAATCAATATATATTACTAATCTAAGATTCTAATCATTTTCATCAAAAAAATTGGATTAAAAGAAGAAATTAATAAACTAGGGTTACAAAAAAATGTAAAAAATAGAAAATTACTTTAAATTAGAAACAAATTAAGCTAATATATGATTTTAAATATGTTTTCAACAAACAAGAAGAATCAAATTAAAAAAAACAAACTAGGGTTTGAAAAAAAATCAAAAAAATGAAAAATCAGCAAAATATGAGAAAAAATCAGAAAAAAAAGTGTCACAAATTCTTGTTTGGATGAATCTAAATCTTCTTTTCAACAATATAAATGTATTTAAATCTATTTTGCAATTCATTCATGATGTTTTTTAAACATACAATCAACAAAAATGAAGAAAAATAAATAAAAAAGAAAGAACAAGCAAAAACAGAAAACCTACCTGGAAATCCAATTTGCCTTTGAAATCTGATGAAATCTTCCTTCAAATCTCGTCTCCTCAACGTAAAATCACTAAAAAATGGTGCAAAATGCTCTAAACTCCGTTTTTGCTCAGCCAAGAGTGAAAGAAACTCAAAAAAACCAAATGCAATGACTTTTTGGGCGCCGGCGGACCTCATAGCCTGATCGCGCGAGTTTTTTTTAAAAACTCGCCGATTTTTTGTGAAAAACTCGCCAAAAAGTCGGCGAGTTTTTCACAAAAAACGGTGAGTTTTTTTGGCGAGTTCTTCTCGCAATTACTCGTTTCAAAAAAAAACTCGCGAGTTTTTGGTGAGTTTTCCAACTCTGGCGGGCCGATCATCTCGTCCTTGCCATGAAGATTTGCTACGGGCTCAGTCCTTCCGCCTACAAACCATAATCACTTTGAATGAAGTGAGACGCCGCCCGACCCTTCAACTGTCATTTCTATGATTGTCGTACCCGACATGTCGCACAGACTGCGCCTTGAATGCATAGCCATACATTCCCCCTGTCAAACAGCAAAGGCTCCTCGATTTTCAAGAGCAAAACACTTTAAATAAACCAACTCCTCCCCATGGCAGTTTAGAGAGGCCGAAGAATGACATGGCTATGCCACCTCCGCAAGCACCAAAACAGTCCCAAAGCCACCTCATGCCCACCCAGGAATTCAAGTGGCTAAAAGAGAGGCTGGGGGGAGCCCACCCAACCGCCCACTGGAAGATGCTATAAATGACATTCTTTGAAACCGGGTCCAGTTACTCCCAAATTGGATAGAAGGTCAGCTTCCGTGTTTCCTTCCCTTAAAGTATGATTTAGCATTACTTGCTCAAAACTGTTTAGCAGCTCAATTTCCACCTCCAAATACACTCCTAGTTTCCAATTGTGAAGCTGTCTTGTCCTTAGAGCATTAATAACTAATGTTGAATCACCTTCAATAAGCAAATTTTTGATTTCTAATTCTTTGCTGAGTTTAAGTCCAAGCACTAGAGCCTGAAACTCAACAGCATTGTTCGTGCCATCTGCGAGAGGCTGAGCTAATTTACCCAGAACCGAGCCTGTGTTGGTTCTGATTATGCACCTAGCACCGGACGGACCCGGATTCCCTTTTGAGGCACCATCGAAATTTAATTTGGCCCAACCGGGCTTCGAGGGAAGCCACTACGTCTTTTTGCGTTGTTCCGCAGAAGTTGCATTTCCTGAACAAGCCACAGGAGGGATTTGATTCCAAACCATTGTTTCATAATCCAGGCATCCCATTTGGTAAAATTGGATTTCTTTTGTTTCACCAGCAGTTGAGAGTTAAAAAGTTCAACAATGCATGCCTCTACCTTGCACTGTAACCTTGGGATCGAAAATTCTTTATCCTGAAATAAACGTCTGTTTCTCTCCTTCCAAACTTCCCAAATTAGAATTGAGGGACTCATTTTTGATAGGTCTCCAAAGATGGAGCTATGCTCACTGCTTGGCCAAGAGTTTAGGCATTCAAGCAAAGTGTTGGGAAAAATAGTTATCCACTTCAATTTTGTGCACAACCAACACCACATTTGATATGTGAATTTGCAGTTCAGAAGTAAGTGGTTCACATTTTCTTCAGCTTCTTTACACAAGGGGCATCTGGTTGGGCCAAGATAACCCAATTTAGAAAACCTATCTCCTGTCAGAATTCTACCTTGAGCAGCGGCCCATGTGAAAATCCTAGCTTTCGGTAAGCAAACCTTGTTCCAACACAAATTTCAAGGCAACACTGAAATAGATTCATGAGAAGTTAACATGTTATATCCTATTTTGGACGAATAAGCTCCGTTTGGAGCAGTGTCCCACCGAATTCTATCTTCCCCTTTTCTAGCCCAGATTCAACGATTCCGAAA